>CABEEJ010003865.1:56119-66974 GCA_901482245.1 Timema douglasi
AAAAAAAAATCTCCAATAGAGAGATAGTTTAATTTTCTTCGCGATGTGATATCAATTTTTTGAACATATTTCACAAACACAGCGGCATTCAATGAAACACTTTTTAAATGAAGAGAAAATATCGTCATTAAATTCCAGAACCACCTTGACAGATATTCAACAACTGTTGAGGTCACCTTCTAAAGAAAAACTATGTTATTACTGGAAAAATATTTTTATATATTTTGATTAAACATATTACATCTTTTTTCTACCGATTAATTAATGAATGATCTATTGTAAAGTGATAAGTTTTAAGTTCTCTTGGACCCTTGGAGAGAGAAAATATTGTGATCGTAAAAAAAATCAAACTCAAGATTTTGATAGATGTTGACATTTCATGGCCACCTGAAACTCAAAAAGTGGTTTTCGTTTTGCCATATGTCTGTCTGTCTATCTGTCTGTATCTCAGCCTAAAGTCTAAATCATTTTAACGATCGGACTAGAACTTAATATCTAGGGTTCTCTTAAATTCCCCCCGAGGTGTTTTTGGAATTAGATATCCAGCAAGTGTAGTGTACTGAAGGGTAAAAAGAGAAAGAATTGAATTTCTCGGAATACTTTCTAATGATTTTGATTAAATTTTGTATATTATAGGCACTGTTAAACATTACAAACAAAATACCGGTTATCATTTTCCCATGAAAATGACTTTTATGGTACTTCATTTCTATAAAACCAATAGTTTCTTATCTATAAGAATTTATATATATATATATATATATATATATATTGTATTCAGGTCTTTTAAAATGAGATTGATAAATCTGCTCTATGGTGAATACAGATGCTCCGCTTTTCTCAATGTTTCTGTAAAAGTGTATATAATTTCCTTTATGATGTTGGGTAGAATGTCTCTGCAATGCTGTATACTATTTAGTTTCACAAATATTAAGGGCTTTTAGTAAGTGTCTCTATTTTATGATAAGTAAAAGAGGGAGAAGCTATATTTGTATGATGCACCGTACCATTTACTTATTAGTATTTTCGATTACATCTATTCTAAGATAACCGATTAGATCCGGAGAAGGTCGTTTCAAGTTAAATTGTATACAATACACCTTATATTCATGTTTTCTATATTCTTGTAGTTAGACTTTGTCAATAAATTATGTCTATGAAATGTGGTGATGCATTTAGGGAAAATGATTAGGTGTGGTTCATGAAAGTAGTTAATTAGCCTACGCACTGTTAGAGAGAGAAGTTTAAGTAAATATAACTCGTCGCTATTTATGAATGATTATATGATTGTATCGTTGACAGATTTTAAATTTGAACTTTTTATCAACTGGATTGATCAAAACTATTTAATTTAATTCAGACAATTTTCAAATAGAATTAATTCATTATATTATTATACTACAATAAATCCACGTGGTTGACTCACTCACTGACATTAATGTTTACCCACTTCTAGATGAGCTAGAAATTTGACAAACTTATAGCTTAAAGCCTGTAATCTATGGAAAAAATCCAAAAAGTTTAATTTAATTTACAACCCCCGAGACAAATTAAAAATGTTTGAGCAATTTAAATTGGTGTGAACCTTTATTTGGAGGTCTCTTTGGTTAAACGGTAAAACCTATCAAAAAACGGCTTTGTAATTACATTAATTTACATCCACTTCCAAGGAAAATTCACTGGGGGTTTGGGAGCGGAGCCCCCAACGAGAAAAACAAGTTTAATTCATAAGTCCGGAACATAAGTCTTATTTTGGGAATAAATGCTCATCTTAATCTAGTGTCCAACATTTTCAGTATGATTTGATATACTAACTTATCCAACATCATATTTAAATCTGATATTTATTGAAAAAATGCTTCTTACATCAAATCTAAATAAACAAGAGTTTTGAAACATGACTGAAGAAACCATGAAAATGAAATTACAATATGCTGTGACGTTAAAGGATTCTGATCCATGAAACCCATAAACGTGAGTTTTATAAGCTAGAGAGAGCGAGAGAGAGAGAGTCAGCTATAAATATTTGTATGGAGAACGCGAAGTGTATAATGGCGGCCATACCTCGCATTTCTTGACGGCTGTGTGAAATATGTGATGTGAATAATAAATAAGAGGACTACAATACATCTTTCTAAGGCGTATTTATTTTTACAATTTTTTTCACTGTAAATCTTACTTGTTCCTGCTATATAGCGTAGTAAAAGTAAACATTTTATTATAAATGTTTGAATGATAAGCGACATACTGATGGACTTTACACAAAAGTAAATAGTACTAAAGATTGTTTTCTTCGCGTGAAACGCTTTCTCAAAATGGATGTAAGTTATCCTTTGCCAATAAATATTGAAAACATGTATACGCACTATATAAAATCAATAGAAAACTTCAAACTAAATATTAAATAAGAGTATTCAATTTTTTGTAACTAAATTTATAATATATTTTCTCCATTTGACAAAATGTTTCTTAATTATATAGCTATATTCAACTTGATACCTGACCTGCTTCGGTGACCGTTGCGTAAAACCTCCTACCCTCTAGTAAACTATAAGGCCGATGACGGGGAGATCGAGGTTCGAATATCAGTCGGGTGTAATGAGGGTGGTTTTTCTAAAATTGATTTTTCTCCATCCTTCCGCTCGAATGCAATTACGCGTCCTATTGATTTAACTTTTTTCATCCCTTAAACCACTGGTGCAATTAGTAAATTAGTAATTAGTAATAGAATATAGATCGAACGGGTAGTAAGACACGATGCTTAAAAAAAACCAACAACTCAACACTTAAACTTATCTTAGTGTTTTTTTAGCACCACCACATTTCCTATTTGTTTGGGTTATGCGCATATTTATTAATTACGCCAATGGGTTATGGAGGTGGAAATTTGAATTTAAAAGAAGCGTACCCACATTTGCGCGGAGAGAGAAAGATAAAAACACATTTAGAAAAAAACACCCTCTGTACACCTGCCTGCGATTTGAACCCCTATCTCCCCGTCGTCGACAGTCCAATATATTGTGAGAGTGACGCCTTAGACCATTCTACCGTTCAAGTGGGTCGGTGGTTTTCAAAAAAGTTCTGTTAATGACTTAAACTAGGAATGTGGTTTTAAATAAAGCACCCTTGCACCTCTTGGAAAGAGAATGTGTTAAACCAAACCTATTGCACCCGTCAGAAAATCGAAACCCGCCAACGGTGACAAATTACAATGCCGGGGACAAAATATGCTTCTGAAATTCCAACTAATTTATCCTATAATTATTTTTTCTTTTAATTGGACCGTGGATATATTTTTTTATCACACTCTAAACACAACCCAAAAGTTATTAGGTATTGGGATTTCATTTAGAGGGAACACTGAATTTCTCGTATCTAGGGCCTGGTTAAGTTTATTTAGTCCTCTGGGATACTGGTACTGTAAGGCCCTCAGTCATATTTTAAAAATCGAAAAAAGTTAAAAAAATAATTTAATTTTACAAGGATATTATTCATCTGCTTTCAAGAAATATAAAACTCAGAATATACAAAACCATAATTTTACCGGTTGTTCTCTTTGGGTGCGAAACATGGCCTCTTACCTTAAATAACGAAAAGGAATTTACGGTGTTTGAAACAAAGGTGCTTAGGAAAATATTTCGTACAGAAATGGATTAATATAGTGGGGATTGGAGCAGTTTACATAGTGATTAACTGCATACCCTGTTGTAATGATATTGGTTTGGATTAATCTAAATTATGTAAAAAGTCATGGATGAAGGTAAATTTTATTTAAAGAATATATGTAGAGTATCCCTTTAAGATTCATCCATGAAGAAACATGCGCTTCTCAGAAAAAATATGAAAAGCATTTCACCACTAAAATATATTTTTATACCATCTTTCTTGTTAAAAGAATAACTGCGTCAATTCTTGTTAAAGTTGAACAGCTTCATAGTATTTGGCAGAAGACGCCATTTTTATATACCAATAAGAAGCTAGCCTTCACAAAATCTGTCGCCAGGAGTATTTCTATTAGTTGAATTTTTATACTGTTGATGAGGGGAGAGATAGGCAAGGGGTATGTTATATATAAACCATTGTGCGTATGTTTAAGGCATCTACGGGATCCAAACATCTACACCGAGATCCCACTCACGCACAAGTCAGTCACAGTCTAACACATTATAAAATAAGTCACATCAATATCACAAGTGTGCAGTGATATAAAACATTTAATTTAAATATGTACAAGTAATTAACAGGTGTAATTTAAATAAACCGTGTGTGAAATAACAGCCATCAACATTCCTCTTTCTTAAATTTTATTAATATACCGATTTAATTAGTGCTCGATCACGGAGCTTTAGACAACCTATAAATCATCACAGCATTACATAAGGGAATTAATCCGCAGTGTTTCAATCGACGCCCAATGCGGGACAATTGATTCCATAGTATTACAATTGACGCCCAAAGAGAGGCGCGATTGATATCCATATTATTATACTGTACTCATAACACGACATTGTTAGGGTAGTAAAATCTCGCAGGTTACGGTGGGCAAGTCATGCAGCGTGAATGGGAGTATCTAGAACAGCGTTCAAGGCATTGACTGGCAAACCCAATGGAAAAGACCACTATGAAGACCCAGACACGGATGGGAGGATAACATTTGGATAGACCTGAGAGAAATGGGATGTAATGAGATAGACTGGATAGAACTAGCTCAAGATAGGGAAATATGGCGTACTCTTGTGATTGCTGTAATTAACTTTTGAGATCCTAATGCCATAGTGTAAGTAAGCAAGAAAGGATATTAATCACATTGTAACATAAGTACTTACTTTAATAATTATAAACTTAACTCAGTAAATGTAAACACTTTTATCAGTTTTGTGAGATTTAAAAACAATAAAAAAAAGACTCTTGAGAAAATGTTTTGCAGGATTACAACCAATAAAACCGTTATTCATATTAAAGGGCTTTATCATGTTACAAACCGAAATACAATATATACTTGTATATCCCCATATTTATGGGATATAAATTTGGGGACTCACAAGAGCCATATTAAACAACTAGTATTGTTAATAAAAATAAAAGGACCAAATCATAACTTTTTCAGATTTAAAAGTACATCCTACATATACTTGATTCACAGTAGGAGTTTACCTCTGAAAGGTCTTTTTTCCTACCAATATCATACTATATAATAGATTTCTGGTAGGGAAAAAGGCCTTTCAGAGGTAAACTCCTACCGTGAACGAACTTACACCATTGTTTAGATTACTAGGATTCATAAATATGATATATATATATATATATATATAAGATGTCAATACTTATATATGATATCATACATTGTATAAATATTTCTACTTGCGTAAATTTTAAATATGCTAATCAAAGCTTAACTACCATGAGTATGACCTTCTTGATATAATATTATTCTTGACGATCCAGAAGTGAATTGTTATTAATAGTACGACAAAAAATAACAACTAGAGCGCTATATTTTTGTAATATATAACTACACGATTTGTGTAATACCTCAATCATATAAAAAAAAGTATATTTAAGTATTTTATGTAATGTTGCCTGACATATAATAAACAGTTTATTTTACTAAACGGCCCACTATTAGTTATTTACTTAACATATTAATCCTTTGTTTATCTACAATATTTTGGTCCTTCAGCTTTATAATCTATATTAATACTAAGTATTAACCATTTTACCTGTAATGCCTTTATTATAATAATAGTAATATCTATATATATAAGAAAAGTACTGACTCATCAACGCCCAGCACAAACCCTTGGACCTATAAAGCCGAAATTTTGCACAGAGATTCCATTTATGATGTAAACAAGGAATGAGGCCATATTTTTCGAAATTACCACGGGATAGGAAATAAAGAGGATTTATATTTTCGCCTTAAAGTGGCCTTATTTCTTATTAGATTAATGCCCAGCCCAAACCCTTGGACCTATAAAGCTGAAATTTTGCACAGAGGCTCCCTTTATGATGTATACAAGGAATAAGGCCGGATTTTTTGAAATTTCCACGGGATAGGGAATACAGAGGATTTTTATAATTACTATACCACAGTGGGTAATGGACAGCGTGGGGGAAGGAAGGGGGCTTATATAGTTTTTATACCACAGTGGGTCACGTGCAACGCCGTGCGGGAGTGCTAGTAATAAATATATCTAAACTTAGATTTAATATCTAAATTGTAATAGTTTGTAATTTGTATGGATGGGTTAAGTGCTGAGTTGTACTCGAGCTATAGGCACAGTTTCTTGCCAACCTCGTAAGGGAACGGCGTGATCAGGTATGTATGTGTGTGTGTGTATATATATATTTGTAATTTGTATTGTATTAATAAACACTCTTTCTCTCTTATCTGCTTGGTGCTGCTGGAAATGAGCGGAGACATTGCTGCTTACTATAATTTATAAGATAGGCCCCCTACTCCCCTGTATTAAATCACCCGCCAAAATTGTATAGACTCAAAACATCTTTGCAACTATCTCTGTAGAGTGACAGTAGAAATAGATTTGTCTCCTTTTCTCAGACGCATTATATCGTTCTATTCCAAGAAACGACCGTTGTTCTCTGATGCAGCTAAGTCAAAGAGAAACTTGAAACATGTGATGCAAAGTCAAATAATTCATGTTTTCATTTCTGACCCACAGACCTAAACTTACTTAATTGTGGAAACATTAGTGTTAGTAACCACTTCAGTGACCGAATATCCAACCTTCGTGGTTTCAAACCTAACCAGGGTTAACAGATTTTTATTGATCAATATAAATCCTTAGCACAACTTCATTTGGAGGAAAGTAAAGCCGTCATTCCCATGTTCATTGTGGGATGTAAAAGAACCCTTGAATGAGTATGTTTATACCTTTCTTGGCAAAATTGAATGGTCCTTTTCTCTCGCTCATATAAGTTCTCGTGTGTTGATATAATCTTTCGCTTCAGAAAGCGCACGTTTAACACCCCAAATAAATTAATAAATAAAATTTCAACCAAGGTTAATAGGATGTCACTGGTTAATTTCGTTAAAATTTGCTTTATGAATTTGACACTCAACGTGGAGTATATATCCGGATAGACGGAATGACGTAGATGAAATGTCAAACGTTCAAGTTAAAACAGAACCCAACTACTCTGGGTCAATAAATGATTTACTGACGTTCGAAAAAGATAACCACAGAAAACCAAATCGGAAGACTTTCAAAATAACTTTCCTTTACAAGATCAAACTTAACCCAAATCTATCGAACATTGATACACCTCTACTGAATATATTTGTCAGTTACTTCCCACGTCTCTTCACCAAAGAGTAGCGACGAGTAGCTTCTGACTTCACCCTTCTAGTACATTATGTCAGAACTCTTGCAACTGGGTCGAACGGTGTTGGTTCCAGGAAATTGGAAACAGTAACTTGAGATGGGATGACATTGCTTGCAATATCCTGCCAGTCCCCTTCAGGGAGTTTAGGAAATTGTGGAGGGGAAATATTGTTTGCAAACTTTATCAAATGTTCTTTGATATGGTGTGGCAATATTACTATTACTATTATTATTATTATGTCTTGTTCTCGTTTACTTTCCGTCAAATGTATTCGAGTGGTCAAAGACATATTATTATTCATCGTCACCTGACCAAATACGATAATTATAGGAGGTGTCGAAAGTAAGCAGCTCTTGTGAATATGCGGAATAAGGCGTCAAAGTCATCCTTTTTTGTTTGTTGGTCATGAGTGTCTGATTCAAATCACTGTTGTATGTATTAAGGGTTTTCTAATCCTATTTCACCACAAACACATGTATAATTCCTCTAAATTCTACCTTAATAATCCTTATACTATTATTGTGAATATATGAAAAACTCATTAGGTTTATAAGACGTGGAACATAATAAATAAATAAAATGGCCTATTTTTTATTAATAATAAAAAACACTCCCCAGATATCCATTTAAAACCAAAACACTATAGGAGTTTTCAAACAATTTCAAATTTAAAAAAATTATCTTAAAGTAAACTACCCCTAAGTAAATCCTCCCCTTACCCTTATGAGAAAGTGTACATTTGGAATGTCAAAAAGACCCCAGATATCCAATTAAAACGAAATAATTAATACATTTTTGAAATATTTTGAATTTTCAAAAATCAGTAATCAATAAACTAGCCTAATTTGAGACCTAAAATACGATAATTTGTGTTGAAAGAAATTGGGAAACTATTTAAATATACCACCCTCAGTATGCCAAGACTATATTTAAACCCCAAACCTTACTATATGAGCCTAATATTTTGTCATAATGCCCACTGATGAGGGAAACTGTATAATTAATATAACAGGAAGCATACATTGAGTCTATTAATAATATAGAATGATTTTACGAACGTTTATATGCCAATTACTCTGTGACCAGGGCAGGTTCTATCGACGTTATAACACGTGCGTTTGAACGGGGCGGCAAGATTTAGGGACTGTACAGAGGGCGCTTTTTCCAAAGTTTATTCCACTTTCCTTCCAAGCAAATATGGTTAAACATCCTTTAAATATAACTCTTCTTATCCCACTAGTGTAATTAATACGTGGTGCTCAAAAATAAGTTGATGGGTTATAATTCAATAATTGGAAACACTAATGAGCTAAAAATGTTCAGTTGTTTTATGAGTGAGAATTACGGTAAGATAATTTTACACAATGTTACAGTGATAAGTGTTTTAATTTCTTATTTTGTTTATTTTTACGGGAATACAGTGCTCCAGTGATTATTAAATTATATCTTATGATTTAGGATTAGTTCATCTTTCATTTATTTATGAATTGTTATCAATGATACTATTTAAAATGAATGATCATTGATGAGATATTTTTAGGTTACTTAACATAATCACTTTTAAAATGTTAAGTGTTAATTTGAGAATGGGGTGGTGCAGCAAGCTATGCTATTGAATGGGACGGGGAAAAATCATAGGGACGGCCCTGTGTGTGTGAGAGAGAGAGAGAGAGAGAGAGAGAGAGAGAGAGAGAGAGAGAGAGAGAGAGAGAAACAGACAGAATTTGGTTGTTGTGATATATTACCATCCTCCCATCTAACTAACTTATAATCTACTTCGGGTGGTGAGGAATGCCAGGCCTCCACCGTGGTTCGGATTCCACGTTAAACTGTAGGTCCTTCATTTCATCTCACAATCACCCTATCATCACACATTAGCGTGAGTGCGTATAACCCGAACGGGTAGTAAGACGCGGTGCTAATAATAATAATACTTCGGGTGGCACTTGGTCCAAAGCGTCATTTTATCAATATACTGACGAGGAGATCTGAGTTCAACCCTGGTTGGGTGTACTTAGATTTTTTTTTTTTCTTAATGGGTTTCACCTTTCGTTCCAGGCAAGTGCAGGCACTCTAAATTAAACCTTCCTTATTTCTAACAGCAGGCGTGTCAAACCAGTTTTATTAAAAGGTTGGGACATTGTACATTAAAAATACTGAGGGGGCTGCATTTAATAAAACCAATAGTATGTATTCATTAGCTTAAGCAAAAAGAATTAAAACTAAGTTTCTTATTATTAAAAAAGAAAAGATTAGGCCCCCAAATAATAAGACTGCAGCCATTATTACTTCTGAAGGTTATACAAATTTTATTAAGAAAGGTATTATTCTCGCTCTCTCTATATAAACATTTGCTAAATCTTCTCGTTTTAAGTTATTTATGAAGGTAGAGTGCCTGGATTAAATGATGCCAATGGAAACATCGACAAACAAGGGTTGCAAAACTTGTATTTTATTTTAAGGGAGGGTTGGCCACATGAAAGCAAGAGAATGACAACGCTGTTTCCCCATTCATTCCATATTTTTTTAAACATTTTTTAAATATTTTATTTTCGACAATAGCGTTACTGTTATAACAATGTTGTTAGTGTGGATCTTCAAATCTAATGTTAAAATAATTTTTATATTGTTGACAAATGTGTGTCCGTAAGCTGAACTTTCTTGGGTGTTTGGTTCCTTTTCATGTTAAAAAACAACAGTTAAAATACGTATGTGTTGCCTAAAATTGCACATATTGGATGTGCAAATTCAGATATTTTTAGTAATTGGTCCATTTAGAGGAAAGAGTAGGACTATATGTTTGGTACATCTATCCACATTCCAGAACTCTCCAAATTACGCCAGATTTCCAAATATCACATTCAACAAATTTGTATGTTTTCGACAGTTATAGAAAGAAGAATTAGGTCGCATTGCATGCTGGTTCTTAATAAGGTTTGAAGTCCACACAAAACCATGGAAAGGGTAGCATTTGGCCCGTGAGCCACGAGTTTAACACACCTACATTAAAGTAATTAATACATAATGCGTGTAGCCCAAAACCTTATTAAGGCATTTTCCTAACAACAGAAAAAGATAGCACATACACACCACACAACCACCGGACATAAATTCATCATGGTAAAAGGTGAACCTCACATTTATCTATTTATACATTTTTTGGACATTCTGAGAATCGAACCCAACCCTCTTGTTTGGTAGCTACACATTCTATTAAATGAGCTTAAGTTTCTGACTACAACGAGATAAATTGTGTGAACGCTATTTTAAAAATAACTCTGCAATAAATTGAAATGACTTTTATTAGGTAACCTCTTTCAGTGAGAGCAAGTGTCAGTTTAAACTGTGTATTTGTTGACACAGCCCCCTTCCATCCCTCCAACCACCCCCTCCCAACTAACCCGTCAAGCACGCAGGATGCGCGCGCACAACACAGACGTCTCTCACTCCATGTGACCGGGCAAGATGCCATATGCCGCGTTCAAACAAGGGCGGGAGGGGGGGGGGG
>CABEEJ010003866.1:0-21285 GCA_901482245.1 Timema douglasi
AAGTGCGTATAACCCGAACGGGTAGTAAGACGCGGTGCTAATAATAATAATAATAATAATAATAATAATAATAATAATAATTAATAACATTGAACCTGCTTCGGTGGCCGCTTTATATAAGGTGTCACTCTCGTGTTAAACTAGGTTGTCAATGACCAGGTGAGTGGGGCTCGAATCCCGGTCGGGTGTACTGAGGGTGTGTTTTTCAAAATGGTTTTCCACTCTACCTCCACGCAAAGGAGGGTACACTTCTTCTAAATTCAACCTTCCTCATCCCTATATCATTAGTGTAACAGATAATAAGACGTGGTACTAAAAAAACCCAAATAAAACAACATTGATAACATTTTAATATATTATTAAAATAACTTTGTTGTTAATATTATTATTTATCTAAAATGATAGATCTATATCACATGACTCAATGTATAAAAGTAGTTTTAGTAAATGTTGTGACCGTTCCTGCTATGGCTTCAATCGGAAATACTATGAATAGAGAGTATAATGCGAAGTACAAATCCCAAATTAGGAAATCAAAACTCACAACAGAAAGACAAAGGAATAGATTAACAAGATACATGGATTGTAATTTATAAAATGTTAAATTATATATATAAAAAAAGGGGGGAATACAATCGATATTACATGGAAATATTTTCAATTTCTTAAAGAAAATAACGTTTCTAAATATTACTTAAACTATTGTAGCTAGTAGATGGCAAACATCAACATTTGCCAAGAAAAAATATTATATATAGCTTATATGTTAAAACATTACAAAAGTTATTAAAGCAATACTTAGCACCTCGTCTTACTACCAGTTCGGTTTATACGCTTAGTTATTAAAGCTCCTTTCACATATTCACAATGTAAAATCATATTTTATGTAATTTTCGCTTTTGACAAATCGCATCACTGTCAATAATGATAAATTGTTACATTTTGACAATATAAAGAGCAAACAATCATTAATATTATTAGTTCTATAACCACCTTCCTGTAGAACTTCCATTGCTAATTTTTTTTATCACCACATTTACTATCTGTTCGGGTTATACGATTATGTAGTAATCACGCTAATATTTTTTGGATGAGGGCGGTTTTTATTTATAAAAGGTGTACCCACATTTGCGTGGAAGTATAGGGGAAATCATTTTGGACAAACCACCCTCAGTACACCCGACCGAGCTTCTAACCTTGATCTCCTACTGTGAGAGTAGCGCATTAGACCACGCGGCCACCGAAGTGGATCATTCAATCTTAATTAAATGCAACGAATATGTGTCAAAGTATATGAACAAAAATATAAGCTTAACTCAAATAAGTTTAACTAATTTAAAAAAATATTATTATTACTATTATTATTATTAGCACCGCGTCTTACTACCCGTTCGTGTTATACGCACTTACGCTGATGTGTAATGGTAGAGTGATTGTGAGATGAAATGAAGGACCTACAGTTTAACGTGGAATCCGAACCACGGTGGAGGCCTGGCATTCCTCACATTCACAAGATGTCTTGTCAGAGGTGAAGGAAGGGTTTGGTAATCAGATAAATCTTTGCCGGGACCGAGGATTGAACCCCGGCCGCCAGGATAGAAGTCTGACACCTTACCCCTAGACCGCCAGGTCACCAATTTAAAAAATGTTTAATCACTTGTACAAATTAATAGTAAGGCAACACATTTATTTTTCCAACACAATACATGACCTTTGCTCTTTCCGTTTCATCTGGGAACTTTATCATTGTTAAAACTGATATATTTCTGAACTCACCCGCTAGAAGACTCCACGGTAGATACAGCCTATTTCTCCTCATGGTGTCTCTAGGCGCCTGAAACAAAAGATTAACAGCATTAACTACAGTTTGGAAACACTTTTATACCCGATTTACAAGAAATAGTAGGCCTATCTTACAATTATTGGCACTCGGACCCGTATCTATCGATTGGCGATCTAATATCTAAACTTTCGTGTCTTTTAAAATTCATTAAAAAATCTGAGCATTGCGATCGCCCAACGAAGGTAAACTTTTGCAACTTTATTTAAAGGTCAACAGTGATAACATTTTACTATACTAATAGTTTTATTTCCCGACACAGATTTATCTGATTACCAAGCCCTTCCTTCACCTCTCACAATACATTTAGTGAATGTGGGGAATGCCAGGCCTCCACCGTGGTTCGGATTCCACGTTAAACTGTAGGTCCTCCATTTCATCTCACAATCACCACTACCATTACACATTAGCGTGCGTATAACTAGAACGGGTAGTAAGACGCGGTGCTAGTAATAATAATAATACTAATAGTTTTATTTTATAAGAATTGCTATTATGTTTCAAACGTGTTATCTTTAGACTAAATGACTTGACGTATAAATACATGGGTGCCCATAAATGCTCACTCTGCAATATTTCCTTTTTTTTTTGTTCACTTTTATATAAAAATTAAAATTGGGTATTTGGGATTTGGCTGCAATTTGCTACTAACAACTTTGAAACATAAATATCCAAGTTAACCGAGATAAAAATGATAAAATGTAGATTTACTCTCAATCTCTCTTCACCAACCTTCTTTTCATTTTATTGTCTTCAATAAACTTACGAAAAGAATAATAAGCTATTTATTTTCAATGTGTTCAGTTAAAACTAATTATTTTTCGGTTATCTTTTCAGAATTTTTTGTTGTTGCGAGATTAGGCTAGTAAAAACTCATGTAATTATCTCAGAATTGTGTTCAAATTCTCTAACATTCCCTTCCAAAAGGTTAAATTACTGACATTTTATCTCGAGGTGGGGGAGGGGGTCTGCCAAATCCCCGGCAGATGCAACTTAAATCCACGCCCCCACCTCCCCCACCCCCAAACCCCCATTTGGTAAACCTACATGGGTGTTCTTGTATGCACGAGTATGTACGAGTATGAAAGTAGTTTAATTAGCTCTTGTAACTATTACAAACACCTTAGAGCACCAAAGTGTTTTTTTTTTTACTCTGTCTTCCAACCATGACTCCAGTATAGTATCCGTGTTTTGTTGGTTCATATATTAGAAAGTAAAAATATGAATAAAAAATTGAATATGTATCTTTTTAAATTGTCGGGTAAAAGGGGTTTAATTTAAGGATGCAAAAGTGTGTTTAGTAATTAAATATACGCCATGTCTACATAGAACATGTGGTAGGATGAAAATACTTTTCCTCCAGCAGACCCACATTGGTAGACAAGTGAACTAATTATCAGGCTAATTTACTCTGGTTTGCCTGTGATGGTAGATCGGGGTTTGAATCTCTGCCAGGTGTATCGAGGGTGTTTAAAAAAATAGCTTCCACTCTCTTTCAATGAAAATGCTTGTAAATTTCATTTCATTTACTCACTTATAGACAATTAACATAATGAAATGCGTATAGTCCAGACAATTAATAAGACACCGTTGAAACAAACCAACTATACATTTATACTTAAGAAATATAAGCTTAAACATACTCTTTTCTCCGACGAAGTCTTTTTTTAGCGCCACGTCTTACTATCTGTTCGAGCTATACGTTTATGTAGTAAGTAGGCTAATGATTTTAGGGATTAGGAAGAATATATATTCGCGTGGAGGGAGAGTGGAAAACCATTTTGACAAAACTACCTTCAGTACATCTGACAGGGATCCAAATCTCTATCTTCCCGTCATCGGTAGTCTAGTTTACTATGAGAGTTGCGCGTTAGACCACGCGGCCACCAAAGGCGGCCTTTGAAGAAGTTGTGGGCGTTCATATTGAAACTGTAAATTCTTTGACAAAGTTAAAAAAAGTTCTTTTTTTTAAATTATTTAAACGAGCTAGTACGGTTTTGTTTCCATTGCTTGTGATCCCATCTAAAAAATAATTCTGTTACCGAATTAAACTGGGACAATTTATAATGGTTTTCTTAAAAATGTTTTCAATTATTATTTTTTTATTACGTAATCATAACATTACTGGTTTTCGGTCAAGGAAATTTCTTGTTCAAGGGAAGAGCGAGAGAAGGATGGATTTAAGGACGTTCAACAATATTCGCTTCAGCACGACCAAAACAATTATCGCTGAAGAAATTTGAAAACATCTTTCACAACGATGGGATTATCTGTTGAGGAACTGGATGTTGGTTGTATATCTTCTGTCACTTTGTTAGTTTGTAAGTAGTGTGCTAGTAATAGGTTTGTTCATAAAGTGCATGTTAAATTAGCAAAATAAACATAAAATTATCTTACCTAACGATGGTTCAAGGGAGTATTTAATAAATGTAGGGAGTTTGGTTAAAATCGGAATCATTCAAATATATTTATCAAATAAATGCCTACAAAGTATTTTTGGCCAATTTCTTTAGTTTAACGGGCTAGATTTCCGTGTACAAGGGCCATTTTTCAAAATTATCACTGACCACTTCTTCCAGAAGGTTATCGGTTCATTTCCCCGCTACGCCGCTGTGGGAGATATCGTTGTGTTGAACTAGTCTCAGCCTGGAAGTGAAAGTCTTGCACCACACTCGCGTGTTCATTGTTCCAGAATGGCCGAGAGTCATGTGTGTGTGTGTGTGTGTGTGTGTGTGTGAAGTGTTATAAAACAATATGTGATGTAGATCATTAGAAGTGTGACAACTTTGTCGCAATGCTGTACTAGTCAGTGAGGGTTCGTAAGTAATGATTTACTGTTTAACGGCTTTGTCATATTCCTTTGTAGTCACATTAGTGAGCACTGGTTTGGTAATTAGCTACTTTGTCACACTGCTTTGCTAGATATCAACTTTATAATAGTACCACCTTAATATCAACCTCATAATGGTGCTTTGCACGCTATCAACTTTACAATAGTGCATCGCTTGATATCGAATTCATAACATTGTCTGACAGCTATTGTCTTTGTCGTATTTCTTTCTAGTTAGATACTTTGTCATACCAATTTGCTAATTGACAACTTTGTCGAAATGCTATTATATTTTCATAATATTTGCAAGAGAAATACACCCTGTTGATACAGAAAACGACCACTAAAACTACTTTATTTTTAGTCTAGAAACAGAATTTCAAAATAAAATTTGCGAGCAATGTTATTGTGAACCAGATTGGGTATAATTTGGTGCGCTAAAGGAGGCGCTGTCTAGTATAGTGTATCTTTTATCCTGTGTACTATATAGTATAATTAGTAATTTCAAATTTTAACAAAAATAGAGATCCACTTCGGTGGCTGCATCGTCTAAGTCATCACTCTCACAATAGACTGGACTACTAATGACAGGGAGATTGGGGTTCAAATTCCGATTGAGTGTACTCATGGGGTATATTCTTGAGTAATTTTTCACTTTATTGTCAAGCAAATGTTGGTACAATGTCTGTAAATTTAACCATCCTCATCTTTAACAGATTAGTTTAATCAGCAGGCCTATACATGCGTATGACCCTAAGAGTCGGAAAAACACGAAGGAAAAAAACCACCCAAATCTTGAGCTTAACAAAGCCGTGAACGAAGGAAATAATTGATATAAAAGTGTATAACGTTACGTTAAAATCTGCGTTAATTTGTTCATCAGACGTACAAAACATATGTAATGATTAATTAATAAAACTCTGTTGGTCGTAAACGGTTGACGTGTGGAGCGATAAGAATAGGAATGATTGAAGGAGTAAGACTGTTGGAAGGATAGATGAAGATGGAGGTATTTTATTAATATGCTCCTGGAAACAGTTGATGATGATGATGATGATGATGATTATTGTTATTATATCGTATACCTCTAGGTCAGAGATGGTGAATTTTTCCGATCAGTGGGCCATTTAAGGATTAGCTGAATTTCAAAATAATTCAGTGTGTTACTTCTTATTTACGTTTATTAATAAGTATTTTAAAAACAATAAATGTTTAATATTAGGAAATATAATTAATGACAAATAAAATTGAACCTATTGTTTTTAATAATGCCTACATTTTAATGAAGGGCACTTTATTACATTGTCAAAGTGAGTGCCTTAGACAAGTTAAATTTTAATAAATTAAAGTAAAATGTTTGAAAGCAACACCTTCAGTGAAAAAATACAATATAATATATTATATATATATATATTATATGTATGTTATATATATATATATAATTTCTGTATAGGCCTATGTTAGAATCAAACACTTTTTTTTCCATAGTAGTTTGAAACAAGTATTTTACTAGCCAATTTATTCATATTCTTTAGACTGAAAGATGATACCTCGACACGGGAATGGAATCCGGGACCTTCGTCTCAGTACGCCAATGAAATATCCAGGAATCGTCCCGTGCCCAGGGTCATTTACACCTGACGACTTCCGCATGTCCATAATAGATTTTACCTTAATAGTGGAGAGTGGCCCTGATTACAGAACGACTCTATGATGGTGCTGTGATAAGAGCATTGGCATGCCAAATAAAAGGTCCTAGGTTCGATTCCCATGTCCAGATGTCAGTTTTCAATTTAAATAACATGATATTTAGATGCGGTTATAACGGTAATTAACAAAATATAATAGCTTAGCTATTCAATCCATAAATATATTTTTGGGTGAGCTGGTGGTCTAGGGGCAAGGTGTCATACTTCTGCTCTGGGGGTCCGGAGTTCAATCCTCAGTCTCGGCACAGATTTATCTGATCGCCAAACCATTCTTTCATCTCTGACGTGTATTAATTACAACTTGTGAATGTGGGGAATGCCAGGCCTCCACCGTGGTTCGGATTCCACGTTAAACTGTAGGTCCTCAATTTCATCTCACAATACATTACACATTAGCGTAAGTGCGTATAACCCGAACGGGTAGTAAGACGCGGTGCTAATATTAATAATAATAATAATAATAATAAATGTATGTCCAGTTCATATATTGTTCTCGTCAACAGCAATCAAGATGCACTTAAATACGAGCCGATACGATTTCTAGCCTTTGACTTATCAAACAAATTGTGACATGACATTGAATAACATGATTGTCAATATATTATTAACTTAAGAAAATTATACCATGTTGGGAAAAGTTGTATTTAATGTTTATCTTTTTACATGTCGGTGTACCACCCAAATAGTGTTCGCGCGTAACGCCGTTCGGCTGTTGCCCGACACAGAATATCTAACTTGACTGTAATGCCAAGCTAGGTCATCTGTGAAAGGGCTGATTTGTTGTTTGAGTACCGAGTCATTATCATGACTCTTAACCTAGCGAGTGAACTTATAACCTGATGAAATGGAACCAATGAAATGAGCCTGTAGAGTGCTACAGGTGTATGATTTTGTAGCCCGACTCAGGGCATCCACCTTGACAGTAATGCCAAGCTAGGCCGCCTGCGAAAGGGCTATATTTGTGTTCGAGTATAGAGTCACTATCGTGACTCCTGACCTCGTGTATGAACTTTAACCATGCACATAACATTGTATAATAATTACACTGTGAGGTGAAATTGGTGATACTGAATGATTGTCGCGCGCCACCTAGTGGAACGCGTGCCATAGACGTGCCATCCCTGCCCTAGGGGCTCACGTATCACAGCTCGGGGAAACACTGATATAGAGCATTGCTATTCGGGTATGTTTGTGCACACGCGCTCTTCTTAACAGAGCATACATAATACGCGGCGGTAGTCGCTTTCACCCACCGCTCACGAGTCGTGTGTATGTGCTTGGTCCTGACGCTCTCGCCCCGACCTAATGTTTCATACAGTGACCACTTAGGGAGGCGTTACATCACCCGCCCGTGCATTGTAACAGAACCGTTGGGCAATGGCGGGACTCGAGTGTTCGACTAATGTGATAAACACTCTTATGTAAGCTGGAAACTTGTCTGGGTAGGTGCGTCATTCTTTTATGGAATATTGTTCTAATCTTATAATCGCTACCCATAACGGTGGCCGGGCAGTCTTATGTGCTATGATCTATCGTAAATATTAGATCGACCTGCTTCGGTGGCCGCATGGTTTAACGCGTCACTCTCGCAGTAGACTAGACTGCCGAAGATGGGGAGATCGAGGTTTGAATCTTGATCGGGTGTAGTGAAGGTGATTTTCCGAAATGGTTTTCCACTCTCCCTTTACACAAATGGGGATACATCTTTGTACCCTCTCCTGTCAACATCGTCCACTATCTGATCCATGTCTTGGTCTTCCTCTTGAATTTCTCCCTTACCCATCTCATTCTATAATCATCTTCGTCAACCTTATCATATATCAGTAAGTGTCCCACCGTGCTAACTCTTCTTTCTGTATACCTTTCCAAAGTTTCCTTTATTTATTTGCTTTTTTTTTAACACTTAGTATTTAATACTATCTCTATCCTTAAATAGATTCTAGTGAGGTGTTGAGTCAACCGTTTGGATTCTAAGTGAAGTCAATTCGAATACATAAAATATTTTCGACAAAAAAACTTAAACTTTAATATTTTCCGAACATGTATTTTTATGATAAAACAAATTTTATGTTGCCTTTATTGAAATAACTACATAACATTATTTTATTGCAAAAATGTATAAATTTCATCCAACATTGACAGATTACTTGACTATTACAACATGTTATTCGATTACTAAACATTCTTGTGAATTACTCTCCATATATTCTGAAAGGTTATCGTCATCTATCACTTAGATAAGCCAATAGTGTAATCCGTCAATGTAAGATTGCTGACTTTCAGGGTAAACGGGGTGTACTTAACCAAATAAAAGGGGGGAGGGGTGAATGAACATGTAGGCCTATGATAAATTCTAGCTCTCAATATTATTATAGGTGAAGCCTCATAATTGTCGAAGCCAATATTTTTTTTTTAGACCTAAGTTGAAGTTGACAAATATTCGAAGCTAAGTCGAAGCTTTCCAAACTTAACCTCTCCTACCCCCGTTTGACTCCCATTGCCCTTGACGGCCGTTGATTGGGAGGACAAGATATGAATTCCTGACATGTTTACCGAGTCACTTTTCTTTAATGTGATGCTACCTGTGGTTTTAATTTCCACTCTTAAAGCTGGTAAATCCTTCGTACATACTGTACATACCAATGGTCAACTGCACAGGGAAAACTTCTTTCAAATGTTTTTGATTTCAAGAAGAAATTCAATTGATGTCAAACATTATAACGTAGATAGCAGTCTCTTATTACATAAAAATGTCTAAGGTATTATCTGGGTTGCAACATAAATTAGCGCAGTTGAACTAATTTTATTATTATTATTATTATTATTATTAGCACCGCGTCTTACTACCCGTTCGGGTTATACGCACTTACGCTAATGTGTAATAGGTAGGGTGATTGTGAGTTGAAATGGAGGACCTATAGTTTAACGTGGAATCCGAACCACGGCAGAGGCCTGGTATTCCGCAAATAATTTGATTGAAGCACATAGGCGACGGTGGACTTAGTGAATATAGAATACACTCCTTCTGAACCGCACTGAAACTTAAGGGAGTCACGGTACAATCAATTTCGCCTTAACTAAATTATATTTTTACAAAACGTGGCTAGCTAATTTCGATTCAGGCAAATCTGGCTGGCATACCTTTTATTTGCCTTCCTTGACCTTTTTCTTTAGAATTAAATAAATCATTAATAGCCTTGTAATAAAATGGGTCGTGATTATAAATCACTGACATGGCAGCACATTTCAAAAGACTTCGACTTTTTAAACATTGATAAAAGAAAGGATCATAAAAAAGGCAGTACTTATTACACTTGCATATTGATTTTATAAAAGAAAAATATTTATTTTATTAGATATATTATAAATGAATTTACATGACCTTTGATTATAATATATGTGCTATCACATTTAATCCCACTTATTTCCAAGTTTATTCAATATATATGATAAAGAAAAATGAACGATGATGGTTTGAATCTTTGTGCCCACGTCTGTGAGTGCAATTGTTGCATAACCCCAACATTAAACCTATAAAATAGCTGTGGCTTATTAGATATGGAGATATTAATTAGCAACTTCTTGCTAAAACACAATTTAATTTGAATATTCAGAATAGTGTCAAAAATATCTACAAATGAACCGTTAATCTTTAAAATTTTGCTCCGTCAATTAAATGAAAACACATTTATTCTATTGCCTGAATGTGGAATTTTTGTATTATAAGAAATATGTTTAAAGTCCTACTTTTTGTAGTTGTATACATACATATGTGCTAAAAAAATATTTCTTATAGTTCATATAAAAAATACTATACTTTTAAATTTCTAGCCGCTTTGCATGTCCAGGTTAATATTAATGATTTTGTAATTTTATTTGATAAAACCCTTGAGTATGTTATATTTGTATGTATTTTATATAAAAACAACTTGTATACCATCAAAGCAACGTCTATGAAAGATACTCTATAAAATAAATATAGCAGTGTGATACTGCCTTTATAGTCCTCTGATTTCTAATCATCTAGTAACGCCCGTGGCATTGCCTCACTTCGTTGTATCGCGTATGCTTTGTTTTTGTTTTTTGTTATGAGCACTGACCAAAAGCTTGCGACGAAGGTGTGAAAGTGTAACCACTCACAATATGTGCGTTTGGTATCAGTACGAGCTGCAGGTTACAACTCACAGTTGGCTCAACTGACAACTATTACAGCAATTCTTTCTCGCATAGACCTATTACCCGTTTAATACCAGCTGCATTATATTCTCGACATTCTGGAAGTGGTTTCTCGAAGGTTTAGAGGAATAAGTGATTAAATGGTAGCTCACATGGCCGGCTGGTGGTTATTTTTCCGTGTCAATGGTAAGAATGTTGTTTGGCGGCTGTGAGGAAACCGCTTTCGGTGGTCACGCTAGCTGAGGAGTCAATAACGTCTGTTCTGGTTTGCGGGCTTAGGGAAGGTTGATCGAACATACTCAGGGTATTTTTTAAAGAATGGTTTTTCATTCTCTCTCCGATAAAGTTGAAGTATATTTCCTCTACATTCTACCAGTCTAATCTTTACCTCGTTAGATTGATTCAATCTAGGTAGTCGATACAGGTAATAAGAAACAATTTAACTATTCTTTGTCGGTGACCTGGTGGTCTAGGGGTAAGGTGTCAGACTTCTATGCTGGCGGCCGGGGTTCAATCCTCGGTCCCGGCAAAGATTTATCTGATTACCAAACCCTTCCTTCACCTCTGACAAGACATCTTGTGAATGTGAGGAATGCCAGGCCTCCACCGTGGTTCGGATTCCACGTTAAACTGTAGGTCCTCCATTTCATCTCACAATCACCCTACCATTACACATTAGTGTAAGTGCGTATAACCCGAACGGGTAGTAAGACGCGGTGCTAATAATAATAATAATAATAATAATAATAATAACAATAACTATTCTTTAAAAAAAAAAGTGTACCGTTCATCAAACCTGAAAGGTGATAAGCTTACCTTGCACTTTTACACTTTGGCGTAGCTTATAAGATTATTTTCTTAGCATCTCCTCTTAATACCTGTTCAGGTTATACGCTTATATAATAGTTATACTAATGATAGGTATGCGGAAGGTTGAATTTAGTAGAAGTGTACTCGCATTCCCGTGGAAGGAGAGTGGAAAACCGATAGTGATGCCTTAGACCATGCAGCCATAGAAGTAGGTCTTATAAGGTAGGGCGATAGTTAGAGCCCCGTAAAAATAGTTTTATTTTTAGTTAAATTCCGTTTTTTAAATCTCTCTTTCCGGTGTTATTTCCTGTTTACTCAAAATTGCATGTTATCTGAGATGTTTAAGTATTATTCACATATTGAGACAATGTATACCAAATTTCAATTTATTATTGAAACGTTATATATTTGCTTTACAATTCTTTGTCAAATTTGTCTGCGTACTTTACTATTTTGTAGCCTAAAGTTCGCTTAGGGTAAACTACAACCAAATACTAATCAAATTACAGTATGAACAAAATTTTCCGCTTAATTTCTTCTTGATTTCGTATTTATTTAGAGTTTTTTTTTGTTGTTAAAGCGATGTTATTTTATTTTACAGGAGGATTTCCTGTAGCAAGACGATTTTGTTTTATTTCGTTTTTCAAAAAACATTGTAAATCAGATCTAAAAACTATCAAAGGAAAAAACACTTGATTCCATTTTTTTTGTGGCACTTTTCGCTTTATCGCGTCTCACCATTTTTACGGGGCTCTAGCGATAATGTAATCCGTCAAGAAAAGACAGCTAGGCCTATCTATTAGGCTAAAGGAAGCGTACATTAAGTATGGAGAACCATATCAAAAAATAAATTTTAAATAGATACACAAGCCTTCACCTGGAAATATGGTTATTATAACCCTTAACTGCGCAAATTAAGAGCTTGTGCTTTTGAATCAAATGCAGTAGTGCCAATATTCCCCTATCTCCATCGATTAGTGTTATGATATTACTAACATATGCTCACATCTGACTATATATTTATTTTTCAGGTGCACATCAAATCTCCTGATAGCCTCGTTCACATTATTCAATCTCGTGATGTAATAGAACGGACCTGTTTACAACGAACACGTAACAAACTATTATCTTCTTCGTAGACCACCGGAATGATTGTTTATATCCTCTTCTCTTCTTTTAATAACGCTTCAAAGTAATTTTTTAATCTAGCTTGTGGTTTACCTTGAAGGGTATATATTCAGTGAAAGCTGGTTCAAATAATATATCCTAATATCTTAGCTCAGCGGGCACTTAGCGTCTACCCATTGATTTTTATAATCCCGATGTCAATCAATTTAAAATAGAAATAAAACTTATTTATTTAAAATGTAGCTTTTCCCCATTGGTTGAGTGGAACAATAACTTTATGGGGAGGTTGTCTGTTGTGTTTGTCGTGAACACATATATTTTAATAAGATTATATAATATTGTTGTCATTAATTATATTATTATTATTAGCACCGCGTCTTACTACCCATTCGGGTTGTACACACGCTAATGTGTAATGGTAGGGTGATTGTGAGATGAAATGGAGGACCTACAGTCTTACGTGGAATCCGAACCACGGTGGAGGCCTGGCATTCCACACATTCACAAGTTGTGATTGATACACGTCTTGTCAGAGGTGGAGGAAGGGTTTGTCAATCAGATAAATCACAGTTCCGGGACCGAGGATTGAACCCCGGGCCCCCAGCACAGAAGTCCGACACCTTACCCCTAAACTGCCAGGTCACCACATTAGTTATTAAATAAACCTATGCACATTTATTTTGTTTTGAGTAATTTTATACCACCTTTTCTCACTACCTGTTCGAGTTATACGTTTATGTACTAATTGCTCTAGTGTTTTTAGGGATTAGAAAGGTTATATTTATATAAAATGTATCCACATCTGCGTGGAGTTAGAGTGGAAAACCATTTTCGCAAATAAGCCTCAGTACACCCGACCTAGATTTCAATCTTAAGCTCCCTGTCATCGGCAGTCTAGTCTATTGAGAGAGTAGCGCCTTAGACCATGCGACCACCAATCGGGTGATTTATAAACTAAGATTTACTCAAAACACTTTTGAGTAAATTTTAGTTTAGAAATCACTCGATTAGAGGCTGTTTATCTCGAGTTCATGACCCTAACTCTGCCTTAAAAATGTAATTAGTTATTTCTACAGTCATTTATCTAGCTACCTACTACTTATTCAATGGAACAATGATTTCAAGGGTAAATTAAAGGAAATGCACCAGTATTAGCGTAGAAGAGTAATATATATTTTATCACCGCGTATTACTACCTGCACAGGCTATACGTATGTATAGTAATTATTCTAATGGTGTTGGAATGAGTGAAGAAGCATTTGATAAATAATCCACCCACATTTTCATGGAAGAAGAGTGGCAAACCATTTAGGAAAAAAAAACACCCTCAGTAGACCCTACTGTGAATCGAACCCCAATCACCCCATCTTTTGTAGGGTAGTCTAACACGAGAGTGACGCCTTAAATCATTCGTCCACTTAAGTGGGTGAATTGAAATAACCACAGTGATATACCACTTGTGGACCCCTTCTAACCCACATTTTCACACCGCTTAGATTCAAACCCCAACCACCCCCATTGTTGCGATCCACTCAATTTTGAGGGTAACTCCTTAGACCACGTGACAATTGTAGGGGGTGCCATACCTCTATACCGTATATCTGTAAGTTTAACACGAGTATTATCAACGTCTTAAGGTCTTAGTAGTAGAGCTGAGCGAATAGGTCACAGAAAATGTACCAAAATCAGCACAGAGTGAGGCTATAAAAACAATAAAATAATACTTTAGTCTAGGTTTAATAATAATCTTCAAATAAAAATACCCATTGTGTCAGATTAACACCTTATTTATATTGTAAACATTTTATTTTATGAAGCAGTCTATCATTATTTATGTAATTTATATATTTTTACCTTGTTTATCTACAGTTTTAAGACTTCAGCTCTATTTTCTAGGAGCATTAACCAGATTTTCTGTAACGCCTCTAGAATAGTAATGATAATGAATATCTCTAAGCTTGAAATTAAAATGTAAATTGTAATAATCTGTAATTTGTATTGTACGGTATTGGACTGTATTGTATTAATTAATCTTTAATAATAAACTCTCTATCTGTCTCACACTCACACACAAACACAAACACATACACACACAAACACACACGCATATATATATATATATAAGTAAACCTAAATTTAAATAAGATCATTAGTGTTGGAAAACAAAGCTCCCCATCAGAGGTGACCAAGTAAAAACCAAATCTAACATCTGAAACGGCTGAGCCCACATGGATTGTTCATAATATTACTGTCCCGCCTCGATTCATTCACGGACAAGCCTAGTGGAAAACATCGTAGAAATCCGTTAGACGAACACAGAAATGACGATTGTAAACCACGGAAATATATCTTCGTGGCAGTCTCTTTTTTCATGGTACCTTCTCCAAGTAACATGAGAACTCGAGCAGCTCAGTCAAGCATTCCTACAAGTGTCGAGATGTAAGAGACGCACGAGCGGGTTGTTTATATCGTCAGGTTGGCAATGCGAGATCCAAACTTTCCCTTTCCTCGCAGACAGACACCGCCTTGCTCCAATGACTGAACAATTCAGACCGTCTCGATGATCTTTCTTCCGTGAGAGAAGGGGGAGGGGGTTGAGTATAAAATAAACCTCGGTTATCAGATGATGCAGACCGTTCTCCTTGGCTCAATCAATCAATGGCATCCAAATAGTTCCTCGCGAATTGGATGGTCTCCGACACTTGTTCCAAAAATAAGCAGTAATATTAAATAATTTTTGTCAATGACCCTGTGTTCGTCTGGGCCTTACAAATATTTTTAAAATATTAACTCAAGACTAATAACTAAATGTTTGTTCTTATGCTACTTTTTAATGCTTTTATCCTATTGTTCTTCACCATTCCACTTTTTTTTAATGTTCCAACATCGATGAGAACGCGGGAACAATATCACATTCATCAAGTTTTCTGAAGGTAGGGATACTGGGGTTAGAATATCCTTCGGGTAAACTGATGGTGTATTTTCCCTCTATTACTTCCCACTCTCTTTTCACGCAAATGTAGGTGCACTTTGCCTACCCTCAAAAGTGACAGTCTCATTTGGATGGCTCACCCAATGGCCCAAGCTTATAAGCTACGTCATTGTATAATCCATCAAGGTAGGTTTGTTACCTTTCAGGGAAAACGGAGTGTAGATCACCTATTAACTATAACTCCCTCATCCTTACCTCAATATATATATTTAAATGTTTATAGCATTGACAGACAAGTTTGTAAAACTCGATGAAAAAATATGCTAATACACTACAGTCACGATTATCCAGCCCTCAATTATCCGGACTTTGATTATCCGGTTCTCCATATTATCCGGCCCAGTTCTCGGTGTTAACGAGTGAGTTTTAAAATAAAACAACCGGTATATATCCACTAATAATTAATTAGTAAAAATATTCGATCACAAACGCCTTACAACTGTTACACGTTCGCTTGTCTTGTGCGTACATGAAAGTATTATTTTAACCCAACGTCTTACTACCCGTTCAGGTCACTCACAAATGTAATAATAACGCTGATGTGCTTGTGATGAGGAAGGATGAATTTATATTAAGTGTACCCGCATTTTCGTAGAGGGAGAATGGAAAACTATCTAATAAATAGCCCCCTCATTACACCCGACCGAGATTCGAACTTTGATCCCCTGGTAAACGGTGGTCAAGTCCATTGTGGGAGAGACACCTTAAAACATTCGACCATATATGTGGGTCTACATGAAGGTAGCCCGCCTCGGTGGCGTAGCTAGTCGTGTTGAGCTCGATTGCCGAGGACGGGGAGATCGAGGTTCGAATCTTGGTCGGGTGAACTGGGGGTGGTTTTTCCTAAATGGTTTTCCACTCTCCCTCCACACAAATTCGGGTTCACTTCCTCTAAATTCAACCTTCCATTTTCTTCACCCAGTAGCGTAATTAGTACTTAAGCGTATAACCCGAACGGGTAGTAAGACGCGGTGCTAAATAAAAAACACACATGAAGGTGCACTTTTAAACAGTCAATGGTAGCATTTTGAACCATTTGATAAGGCTCATCCTATGGCGATCACACTATACTCGAGGTTGTAAGGGTAACCAACAATATAGTGTGTATATCCCTGTTGCGGTCGTGCCTCACTAGATCAGTTCCATTTCCGGGCTGCGTAGTGCGACTTGGTGTCATTCTGTTTCATTGTCAACATCCGCTTTCCTTCCTACAGCAAAGACGTTATCACCGGTCCAGAGAAAGTCGCCACTGATTGCGCTGATCAACCGTTACAGGAGCTACGGACTTTGCGTAAACATTGATCCAGACACGGCTCTTTTTTGGTGTTAACTGGGGCTACCATCCTCGACTGGGCGGATATTTTGGGGGAAGGGGTGTTTGAAGGGGGGTGAACTGTAGGCATACGGAAATAAGTGTAATTTTGGTGTGTTTTGGCAATGATGGGGAGGTCAGGGTTCAAATACCCAAATTTTCCATGCCTCCAACCTATTCTGATACAATTAATCTTAGTTATACCTTCCTCTTCCTTGCCCTATTAGCTCAAATATGCGCGTAGTCCGGACGCATAGAAAGACGTATCGAGAGCTTTACTTTATTTTTCTGTTTAAAAAGTGAAGCTATTCCCTTTGATAATAATTTCTCCCGTAGTTTGAGAGAGGCACACAGGCACTTCGACTAACTTTGCTGTGGAAAAAAGTATCTGCCTCACAAAGTTGAACAATTTATTGAGAGAGACACACAAACCTTTCAACCAACTTTGGTTGAGAAAGAGGTATCTGCCTCACAAATCTGGACATTTTATTTAGAGAGGCACAAAAGTAGTTTGACCAATTATTCCAGAGAGTTATATGGCTAATAAAGATATACACTTTTTTTTAAAGAAGTACGTGACCCAAAAACCTTTTAGTATCTCTACCGCCTTCGTAAGTTGTAAGCATTCAAACAGTGGACATGTATAGACAAGTATTAACAAATAGTACGTCTCCAAAGTAAACATTTTAAAATAATAAAACAAGTATTTTTATAACCTTTACTTGTTCTACGTCTGCATATTGATAGCTTTTTAGCGTGACGTCACCTTCCCAAGCCAAGGGCTTAGAGAGGTCGAGTAAGTGGTTTCATAGAGTAATTTAACATTTATTGTTTGGCCGTGGTTAAACCAAGATGACCGAAGAGAAGCTATATCATATTTAGATTGCGATGTAAATGTTTTCAACTTAACAAACACAATTTCCAAGAAAAAAATTATAATTATATGTTCCAGCCTTTCCTTAAACTTGTCTTCGTCAGATCTACGTGTTGTGTGATATTATAAACGTTTGCAATCTCGTCTTTCCTTGGGAGTTGAAACGTACGGCTGCAGATTAAATACGACTATGGTCCATCAATGTCGAAGAGAGAACAGGTTCCACTACAACCAACCTCAAAACAATCTTCCTCGCCAATTATTATTACTGGAAACACACCGACCATTTCCCAAGGTATCTTGTGTATCGTCCGCGGTCCCACCCGTGTTCTTGGTCTAAGGTCAACCTAATGGGCTTGTTGTCATGCGCTCCCGGGCTGGGGGGGAAGGGAAAAATCCTGCTCTCAAGGAGGACAGGTTCGGCACTGGGTATTTATTTTTATCGTGGGATAGGAGAAGGGGTCGGAAGGGGGATAATTTGATTTCTTTGGACGACTAATTCACGTATGTATACTTCTAGTACGTTGACAAAATGGTTATAGAGAAACCGCTTCCCGGAGAACGTATCTTACGAAGCTATTGTACCACACCCCGTTTTACCCTGACAAGCCGTGAAATTGCTTTGCTTAGTTCCACTATGATGAAGCTTATAATATAGGGACATGGTGTAATCGGTCAAGGTAAGGCTTCTACCCTGAAAGGTAGCGAGCTTACCTTGTTTTATTCCACTATGACATTGATTGTATGATAGGGCCATTATATAATGGGTCAAGGTATTAATTATACCTTTCAGAATAAACTGAGTGGATCCACTTTCAAGACATCATAAACGCCCAATCGTTTTACAGATTCCTTGTATTGCATTTGGAGAGAGACTCTCGCACTTTCTTAGCATATAATGTCTAGATTTTTCAAACACATCGGTACTCAAACCAAAATCCAACAGGGTATGGTCATCATCTGAAGAGCGATCATATCCAGGATACTTAAAAGACAAGTTGATAATATACTTCTCGTTACAACCCTCCATTGCTATGAACAGGTACTATGGCTTTGTACCAACTCATTTAGGAGCATAAATAAAGTATATTCTCTTATATTCACGATATTGAACCAAGTTGAGTCATGTTTTTTTTATCAAAGTTTTAACTTAAATGTTATTTAACAGTTCATTCTATTAGATAAGGTTGAGGGTGTTAGCTAGAGGAAATGCACACGCATTATCGTGGATATATAAAAATAACAAGTGGCTAATATACCAAAGTGAATATAGCTGGGATTCGAACTCTTACCTTCTCGTCAATGGTGATACGAGTTAAACAAAATTATAGAACCTTATACAGGTCGTAAATTGCTGTGGATTACGGTATTCTTTTTACTATTTACGATGAAAATGTGTGGACTTAATTGAATATTAACATTTGGCCTCCACTATCCGGTGTTTCTGGGCTGATGCGTTTAACTTTAGTCTTAGCCGACGGGATTTTAATAGTGATGACACGTGTGATTTACCAACACTAGAAAGGCAATTATAGCAGTGAACATGATGTTAGCATTAAAACGCACAAAGAATAAATGTACGTCAATGAGATATTTAAATCAACTTTGTAATTATGTATGATATCACAGCTTGGTCGGGTCGTGGATAGGTTGATTTCAAACTTGGAGACTTAGGGGCTATCCTAAAGGGTGGCTAAAGATTATAATTAGTCTAGTTTTGGGGTGATTTATTTTGTTTTATTTGAGGTATTTAACGTGGACATTATTAATCGAATGATTACATTCGAACATGACTTATAAACTAACATATATAGAACAGACACAGCACAAATCCCCCGACCGTTAATTATTCATTATGAAAGAGGATGCACATATATTTAAACTATTATAGCTTTATGGACATTGAGGGAATCGAACCTAGAAATATAAGTTCAATAAGAAGACACGCTGTCGTTTATCTGAGGTGTCAGACTTTGAAGTGAAACATTCTCTCAAATCTAAAAAGGTGGGCAGGCGGATAAAATGTCAAACTCATCTAGTCTGGTGTGTCTGTAGTGATGATGTTGGGATTCGAATCTCTGAGGGTGGTTTGTCTTAAGTTATTTCCATTCTTTCTCTTTTTTCATGTGAATGCGGGTACATTTACTCTAAACTCAACCTTCCTCGTTACAATCCCATTAGCATATTTAAATGCGGATAAATCAGACGGGTAGTGCTTAGGATGTGATGAGAAAATTAATCAATCTTAGTATCCCAAATAGTAAAGTCTGTTCACCGTAGGAATTTTTTTCTGAAAGGCCTTTTTCCTTAGCAGAAATCTATTATATAGTAGGATATTGATAGGAAAAAGACCTTCCAGAGAGTAATACCTACTACGAATGAAGTATAAGCAATTTTTCTTTGTATGAGGTGGATGACTATTAATTTACCTCTAAATGGCATTAGGAGCTCGAAAGTTCATTGCCGCACTTACAAGAGTACGCCACCTATCCCTATCTTGAGCTAGTTCTATTGAGTACCCCTCATTACACCCTATCCCTATCTTGAACTAGGTCTATTCAGTCCACCTCATTACACTTTATCCCTATATTAAGCTAGTTCTACCCACTCCACTTCACTACACCCTATCCCTATTTTGAGTTAGTTTTATCCAGTACACATCACTACACTTCATACCTATCTTGAGATAGTTATATCCAGTCCACCTCATTACACTTTATTCCTATCTTAAGCTAGCCATATCCAGTCCACCTCACTTCACTTTATCCTTATCGTGAGAAAGTACAGTTTAGTCCACCTCATTACACCTTATCCCTATTTTGAGATAGTTCTATCCAGTCCACCTCACTACACTTTATTCCTATCTTGAGATAGTTCTATCCAGTCCACTTCATTACACCCTACCTCTTTCAGGTACATTCTAATGTTATCTTCCCATCTACATCCAGATCTTCCCAATGGCATCTTATTGGGTTTACCAGTTTACCAGATGAGAACCGATTTTCTAGGAACTGAAATTAGTTCCGGTACTTAACGTCGGTGAAACTGAGGTGGAAAGGGATTTTACCACTTAATCCCTAGTAAATACTCAACCTACCCCCCTTTTTTATTCAGACAACACCCAACTATTCAAATATTGTTTTCTCAAAAGAACAAAAGCTTAAAGCACCTGTAAGGTAATGTTTAAAAAGTTTGTTTTAATAAAATGGTGATACAGTTGTCAATAAGAGAGATAACCACCAAAATAATACCAGTTAATTCTTTAACCAGGCTACTCATCTAAAGTCTAATTTAAATAAAATGGAACTTTTTGATGGCCATAAATTTACTAAAACAATTTTAATGCATTTTTTAACGTCAAGTTACGTGATCTGAAATCATTGCTACCTTTGATTGATAATGCATATTAAATAATATTAATAATAAATTAATGTGTTATTATTGACCACCAAAATTATATATCTGTATTTTTCTAGTCAGACACCTTAGCTTGATAAGTAGGGTGTCTGTCTACAAAGTTAGTGGTCACGGGATCGATTCCTGTCAGAGTTGAAATATTTATCGTTAGTGATATGTGTTTTTCACCTTTAATAGTGATTAATTAACGGCTGGGG
>CABEEJ010003866.1:25770-46756 GCA_901482245.1 Timema douglasi
GAGATATCTAACCATCAAATTAAAGGTAGCTTACTGAAAAACAAAAATGAAAAAAAATAAAATAAAAAAATCCATTTTCTCGAAATCCACTTTAACGATTTTGATTAATTTTTTTTATCTAAACACTGTTAAAACATTTAGAACACTGTGACTACCCTCATTTTCCTATGAAAAATACTATGAGAGTACTTAACACACAAATAAATTTCCAATATTGATCACATCTCCGCAACTATTTCAGATAATAACAATTTACCATCGTAATGTTGTAATACTATTAAAAATGAAAACCATTTAAAAGAAATATATTTTTATGAAACCATTAGTTTTGGAAATATAAGCAAATATATATTTTTGTTCTATTTGAGGTCTTTTAAAATGGAAATTGATTGGTTGTGCTCTTTGCTGGACAGATATGTTACTCTTTTATCAATGTTTCTTTACCAATGTGTATTATTTAACTTATGCTATTTAGTGTAGTGTTTATTCAACAATGTATGTTATTTAGTTTCACAAATCTCACGAATTTGTTTAGTAAATGTCTCTATTTTAAGATAAAAAAGAAAGTGTGCGGTGAACCAGACAGATTATTTTCAATTGGAAGTTTTTAACATGTGGATTTTGAGCAACTTGACATCAACACATGACTTACAAACTGTGGCGGCTTGTGTATAGGCACTGCGGAACTGCAGCACCCCTTATTTCCACTTAATATTATCGATAACATTTAATATAATGAGACTTTTTTTTCTTTAATTCTTTATTTATTTTTATAGTACAATATATATTCCTTAAGCTTAGTGTCAGTACTTCCGTAGCCATCCTCCAGTTTATGAAAAAGATACAAAAATCTTTGTATGGAACTGTGCGCTTCACAGTGCCAGTGACGTGGTGTTTGACTGTTGTGCGCAATGCGCACATAGGAGGAGGGTGAGGGGGAAGGCGGGACTGCCAGTTAGAGAGAGCACTGTTGCTATCACAGTGCCGGCTCTGGTGTGATGGTGGAATTAAGTTTTTTGTTTACTCAGCGTGTGTTGTGGTTAAAAACCGTGTACTATATTCTTGAATGTGATATAGTGTATAAGAGTGTAGAATTAGATTATTATTCTGCTTCCAGCTATTCTATTTGATTCTTTTTTTCGGTTATTTTATTTAACAGAAAGGCTAAACGCGCTTGCAGTACTTTCAATGGAGGGAAATTTCCTCAATTGTCATCCAGAGATCAAGGAGAAAATTATTGAATTTTTTGCGCAAATTAACACAAAACACATGGGTTTCATTTTTAAATGAATAGATCAAGCTTGAACTATAACAATTTAAGTTAAAGTAAGTAAAATTGGTTTTTTTTTGTTAAGATTTTATCCAGTTTATGAATAAATTTTCTTTTTATACACGTTTCCCCCCCTTTTACACAATTTTAAAACAAAGACTAAAAAATCTCTGGAGCAGCACCCCCAATAATTTTAGCTACGAGCCACCACTGCTTACAAACTAATTTACCTCCAGAACAGCAACATCTAGTACTCTGATTGCCAAATAAGGTGGGATGGAAAGTAGCTTGAGAAAATCTCATTATTTTTGCAGTTTTTATAGCAAAATAATATTTTTTGGCTAGATTAAATAAAAAAATATTATTTTAGTAAATACGTTTATTTCAATTTTCTTCAGAAAATAATGTAAATATTTTTTTCCCCGGGCATCGTAGAAATTGAACATGACTTTTTAACTTTATTTCAAAATGTTTCTGTTCAAATTCCATCATGTCCATGATAAAATACTAAATATTCTTTTTATTACTTAGTGTATATAATTAAAGTAAATGCACCCTATCTTGGCATAATGGTCAGCATTCCTGGCTACTAATTTAGAGATTTCTGGTTCAATTCCTGGTGGTACCATTCGTTTTTTTCGAAGGGAATTTGTTATAATGGTTGCCATGGTGTAGTTAGTTAGGATTAGGCTAGGTTTAAGACTTCCGCTAGCGCTACATTATTATTACCATCACATCATGTCAGTGGGCCGAAGTGACCGCACCTACGTGGTGTCCCAACCTCAGAGGACGGTCACATATCCGCCACTGCTATTAGAAAATCAGGAATGTCTAGTCGACCAATACTAGTGGCATACGCTAAAAAAAATACACTAAGTTATATATATATATATATATACACTGAAAGAAATGTATATTTTGTTTACGTACACATTTTTTAAATAGAAAAATTATAAAAAAAATACTGACCTTAGCTCGCACACCCATCAATTTTACCAATGCCAAACTTTTCCAACAGCCCGGAAATCAAACCAGGCACTTCTAAACCGGTAGAAAGGCGATCTGCCGACTGAGTTACGGTGTCGGGCATGCTCTTTCTAAGCAAAGGCTATACTACACTTTCATTAATATTCTACCTACTTAGTTTAGAATGGCAGGTTTGAATCCTTGTCAGATTCAAATATTTTGATTGCTTTAATTTGGGAATTTAGCTTGACTTAATAAACACACAGATTATATTAGAACGTGACTTACTAATTAGCTTAATGAAGGGTAATACGTCTTCTACTACTGCTACTACTACTACTACATACACACACCATGTCACTTGAATATTCACTAAACAGAAGTTCAGACGGACCTGTTTACAGAGAGTTCATACGTTGTTAGCACCACCTGAAGTCGATCTAAGGTCCCCTTGAACTGTGGTTATTGTAAAATTTGATTGTTTGTATTTCACTAAGATCAACTTTTCGACCTCGGTGGTTTTGGGGTACAGTACTCGCCTAAGGACCCGATTCTTATGGGTTCAAACCCAGCTGAGTTCGACGGATTTTTCTTGAGCAATAAAAATCCGTAGCACAACTTCTTTCGGAGAAGAAATAAATCTGTCGGTCCAATGTAAATTGTAGTATGTAAAATAACTGGAAAGTATGTGAAAATATCTTTTCCGGAAAATCTGGTAGGCTCTTCCAATCTCGCTCATAAAAATCCAGCGTGGAAAGCAACGGGGAACTACCACACTTTATAAACTTCCCTAGTGCATGGGATCTTTACCAGATGGTGCAGGCAGCACTAACCAGTACTGAGTGTATGCTTACCTCTGGTTGGATAGACATCACATCAAACCAACCTTCGGGTTGTTGATTTAAGGTGAAGAAGCTAAACTTACTAGCCTAAGCTTAAAAATAATTTAAAGATGCTTTTAACACAATGGCGCTAGTGGATACACACAGTCTGTTTCAATTAGGAAAAAACTTATTTTTTTTCAGTCACAAAAGCTATTAAATAATTTATCAGATGCGTAAATTCATGTGATCTGCAGCGGTCACGCTACATTTGATAGATAGTATCAATCCTATAAACTATCAATTTTATAATATGTCGTCAATGTGGACCGTACAAAAATAAGTTGGTATTTTCTATAAGTGTCTTCAAACCAAAATCCTACTATAGTAATGTTGTTTGTGTACATGTACGGAACGATAATGCTCCGAAAAAACCTCCTCCCCTCATTTATTTGAAGAATTTAACGTGCATTTTACAAACCGGCTGGTTATATCAGCACACGAGAATTTCTATAAACAAGAGCGAAAGTACCTACTAATTTTGCCAGGAATTTTTTTTTCTCATACCTTGTAAGGTTCTTTTACATAAGAACAACGACTTTAAATCCCCTCTGAAGGAAGCCGTGCCACGGGTTTTCATCGCTAGATATAAATCTGTCAACTCCAACTGGGTTTGAACACTCTATCATCGGGTTCTAAGGCAAGCACTTTACCCCAAGACCACCGAGGTCGACAACAAATGAAACTCACGGATAATATATTCCCAAGACAGTTGGAGAAAACTGTTTATATTTACACGCCTCTTGATTTCCTGATTAGATTTAGGTATGCTCTGCCAACATTTTATGGTCGTGACTTGCTCACTAATATCACCCATCTCCTTAGTTCCGTCGTTAGCATGTCTGACTATGAAACTAAAAGTCCCGCATGAGATTTCCGGCACGGCCATTGTTGATGAAATTGGGGTTTTCCCCTTACAGTAATGCTATGACGATTTTGTGTTGGCTCTGTTCTGAAGTTAAGCTAGTTTTGTAAGTCAATTACTGATAAAATCATTGTGTTAAGGACGCGCACAAGAAGTACTCCATTTTTACTTTATTTCGCTCAGACTTGAGTTTTAGATATACACGATCATACATTAAGAAGAAATTTTGACTTTAGTTTGAGCTCTAACATTAAGGGCAATTTACTAATTTTTTAAATGAAAAACTTTTAAAGTATAATTTATTTATTTTTTCTTTTCAAAATGGATATCTGGGAATGTTTTAAGTGATAAATATAATTACAATATGCTTGTTTTTTTTTTATCAAAAAGAAAATTGATTCAATAATAGTTTATTGATGACCGATTTTTGAAACTTTTGTTCCAAACTATAATACTTTATGAGAAATTGAATGTGATTGTGTCACCCGATCACACATAATTTTTAAATCATGTGCCAAAGCTACTTTCATAATTGTTGATGAATGTGTATCTGTAAACCGTAAACATTTCGGCTACTTTTTAACTAATAAATTACTGTTAGCATACGTACTGTTCGTGCTGTCAAACATTGCACATCTATGGTGTGAACATTAAAATAACTTTTTGGAATCTATCTCTACAATAAATTGTATATATTAGGTAGAGCAACCTTACACGTAATATATTCCTGCCTAAGCACCAAATATCACAATCCCAAATTCTAATCTTCTACCAAGTTTATCAAAAGAAGAACATTATGGCCCGTATGCAAGGGCGATGCTGAGCACGACCAGAGTACAGGCAGAGTATGAGCCTCGTACTAGTATGATCTATGACGCAATATCTTGAGTCTCGCCAGATTCTGGTCCCAGGCTTGCTCAGGCTATACTCTGCCCGTACTCTGAGGATATTTCCACAACATGGCGCTGCGCGCATAGACGATCGAGACGGCTGTTTTCACGACAGGCCTCATGCTCTGGCCGTGCTCAGCATCGTCCTTGCATACGGGCCTATATGTTGGTCCGTCTTAAGGTCTTCGGACCACAAGTTTGACATGCCCAGGAATATAGGTTCGGATTTGATAACTTAAGTTTAGTTGTGTTTTATCATAATCTCTTTAGTAGAATATCATGGAATTTACTTGTATTTTAACTCTCTCATTTTAATTTCTCAAATGGGAATGCCACCACGGCTACTAAATCAAATAGCAAAACAAATACATTAAAAACAACTATCAACACAATTCAAACTTTTGTAATGCACGTTTAACTTCCCATCCGGTTTATCCGTTGATTGGGAAGTGATGAGGAATTTAAAATTTGCAGGAAGTACATCCACTCTAGCATGAATAGGAAATACAAGAAAAACAAAAGATTTGGAAAACCGCTCATAATACATCAAACTGAAATTCGAAACTGAACCTCCCCCATTAACAGCCTGACGTATTAAACCCCGTGAACTTCGGTTTAACCGCCCATTATTTTGTAATTTAAATTGTGTGTTAGACCAAATGGCAGAATTTGATCTGTGAGGCCAAGAATAAAATCAGATACTTGTTCAACGAGTTTTTTTCCCTCCCAAATCTGGCTTCCCGTCTTATTCAAGAGAATGGTGGCACATAACACAAACATCGTCCTCCTCATCCTCTTTCCTTTGGTTGGATAGTAAATGTACCCAATATACATACTCTTATTGTCTGACACATAATTTCATTTGGATGGTAATTTGTCAGCATATTTACATAAAGGCCTTCAGTTCAATTCCCAACAGGGCTTAAAGTGTTCCACTTTGTAAAATACGTTTATTTTAATTAAGAGATAAATTGGTGGTTATTTGTTGCTGTAATTATCTTAGAATTGAACAAATTAAGTCATTGATAGACACCCGAATGGCAATAAGTAATGGTCATTACAAATGTGGGGCTATTAACGTGCACTTTCTAAGCTCATAAATATCAGAGGACGGTTCACAAGCTTTCCTAAACCTCGGACAGTACGTCTTACATTACACACCCAGACTTGGCACCTACATATTTTCTAGTTGTATAGCAACCCACACTGGTGGGTACGTGGACAAAGGCGTCAGTCTTATTAATCATGGTTTACCTGTGATGAGGAGGTATGGTCTCTAATATTGGGTGAGTGCATTGAGGGGAATTTACGTAAAGGACTTAAGCCCTTCCTCCATCACAAATACTTGGACATTTCTTTCTTAATTATATCTTACTTAATCTTACCCCATCAGTATAAATATACGAATAGCTGTAACGGCTAATAAGGCGCAGAATGTAAATCAATAGTTACTGACCCACTACGGTGCCCATATGGCTAAAGACGTCACTCTCGTAATAATTTGAGCCATTGATCATTGAGTTCCAATAAGGTACATTGTAGCCTCTGAATGGGTTTCCACTCCATTTACATGCAAATGCAGGTACACTTCCTCAAAATTGATCCTTCTTAGTATATAATACATTATCATAGTTAGTAAATATGCAAATAAACCAAATTGTGGTAGGATGTGGTGCTAAAATATATCAGTGAGATAACAGGATGAACACGTATACAAATATTAAATATCTTCCTCAGTATCACCCGGAATCGAACAAAGATCTCCTAGACCAGTCGTCAACCACTTGAGCCACTAAGCCCCGGGGACATGCACCACGTAGTTTTACAAACAACTCAAGAGTAACTTGAAGTGTTGCCTAACCCGGCCACAGTCCACTGATGTGTTGCTCTGAGCCAGTCGACCCATTTCTCAAACATATGACTGTCGCGACTAGCTTTCATCGCAAGGTACCATGACCAGAAGAAAACCTGGGGCGTCTATATCGAGCGATCTTAGGCCTGCATTGCTTCATGGTAACTGTTGAACCAATGGATGTTATACATATGTCAAGGCAAATGTCGGTGCAGTTACGTTGAAGGGTGTGTCTAGACCAGTTATTTATACACGCCTTACACATGATCCGTCGAGTTATTTGAAAAACACGTGCCTTTCGTTTACCCTGTAAGGAAGAAATCTTAACTTGCACATTTTCACTTTGTCCCAGCTTATAAGATTGGGTCATAGCATATCCATCAAGGAAATACTGTTACCTTTCAGAATATATGGAGTTTACTTTGATTTGCTTGAAACGCACATAAAACTATAGTATGAGCACTGAAAGGTAACAAGCGTAACTTAGTGGGCTGCTTTATGGTGGAGCTCATAAAATAGGGCTATGCTGTATTAATTAGGTCAAGGTAAGAACTGATACATATAAGGGTAAAAGAATATGTATTATATTTACCTTGAATGGTAGCAGTCTTACCTTGACCGATTACATTAAGGTTCCATTTTATTAGTTACACCATTGTATAACCCAAGGCTTCTCAACATTTTCAGCTCAAAGGAACCAGAAAAATTACATGTTGTAGCTCTCATCAAATGTATACACTAATATTATGAACATTTAATAGTGTAAGTTAAATGCCACAAGAATAAACGTATCAAACAAACGGAAAACATCACATGCTCCAGCTCCGCCTTTGACGAATGTCTTTTATTCTGATTTGAAAAATTTGGCAATCCTTATAACTGATTTTATTTTAGTGTGAAAAGTGAATAAATAAGCGTCAAACATCCTCTCATGGCGCCTAAGATAATTATGGCGGAGTCCTAGGGCTATTCGGAGCACATATTGAAAAATGCTGGTGTAAGCCATCAAACATTGGCGTGAAGTGGCTCGTTGCCAGACTAAGCAGAGCTTGCTTGGCTTGTACCTGTACCTAACACACATTGGCCAAGTATACACGTAAATACAGTCCCATACGAGATGTTTAGAACAGAGCCTATGTAAGATTGCTCAAAGTGGGATGAAGGTGGGGCGAGGGACTGACACACACACACACACACACACACACAACATCATTGGTGCAGTTTTGACAAGCTTTGCGTACCCTGCCAACACTCCACTCCGCGCAACTTCCGTCAAGGTAAGTTTGCTACCTCTCAGGTTAAACGAATTGTACGTTAAGTGTGAGTTCTATCAATTTTATTATCAGCAGCAGTGGTTGGGCGGTACAAGACGTCAAACTTTATAAATTCTTCATTTAGATACACTTCCAACCACTCATTTATCTAGGCTATACCAATTTAACTATGTCAATTGAATAGAGAGGAGGTAATGCAATGACTGTCGAGGTCAAGGTTTGAATCCCAGATGGGTGTGCTGAAGCCTAGTTTCTTAAATCAGTTTCCTCTTTCTCTCTCTCTCTCTCTCTAACCAAGTAAATGCTTTAACGCTTCCTTTAAATTTTACCTTCCTCGTTCTTATACGCAAGATTTTAGTAAAAACATACTTTAAAAAATACAAACTTATTTTGCAAGCAAAATTGATAAACTTTTACTTAGTTATATAATGCTATTAGTATTATTTTATAGGTATTAATGATACAAATCAAGTGACAGCTCATGACTTGAGATATGAATACGAGAAAGTAGATCTAGTAAATCTCTTGCTATCACATAGGGAGAGTTCTTTCTATTAAAATTAAACTATATATACTGTTCAAATATAGAACCATAGTGTGTTTGCTACAAGTAGTGTGTGGTAAAATGAAGAATTCAGTTTTAAAATAATCTTTTTTATCGAAGTGTCTCTCCCCACCCCACCCCCACCCCCGTCTCCAAAAGTTTGAATTCTAACGACGCCTCTGCTGAGGTATCTTCCCTCGGGAGGTTGACTCTTCATTTCTACCATCACTAACATCCTTACCATCCGTTAGTAAGTTTCCTTCCTCTCTCCCCAGGCGAGTATGGGTTTAGTACAGTGTTTCCCAAACTTTCGACAGTCACGTACTCCTTTCCGGATCATAGCCTAATCATCGTTATCCTTCCAGCTCTTCTTATTTAAAAATAAAAATCGAAGGAAATAATGACCTGCTTTCTTGTCAAGTATGAATGGTCGTTTCAAATTATAATAAAGACTCAGTTGTAAGCTAAACAAAGCCGCGATAGAGAGAAAGACAGAATAAAATCCATTACGTCATATAGAAACCAGGTTTATTTATTTTTTATCAGAATATTATTAACAAATATATTACGTCTTGTGTTCTCTGAAATCCTACACGTGCCACTTGGGGGTATGCGTACTAAATTTTGGGAAACACTGGTTCAATATCTTAAAATTTACCCTCTTAATCATGTACCCTTATATTTGCTAGCTTAAGTTATGGTTGGTCCAACCAAGAAATACTACGCGAAACACACACACAAATACAGGTCCAATCACTATTGTTGTGGGACAGAAATTTCTGCTTGTACCTATCAATGGCAGAAAATTATTTCTGCAGGAGCCCATCATAATTATAAACAAGGTTCTTAATCCCATGACCCACCAAACAAGTTTTTGCGGCCTGCAAATATATTTTCCAAATTTACTAATTTTATTTTAACTAATTAAATGGATATACTGTTTGTTATTTTTAATTTTCAGATTTCTTAAAGTTTAATTCCTAACATATTAATTTGTAAGTTTTGATTTTGTCTTCAGTAAGTTACACTTAATCATGATTATTACGGACGTGAATATTACACACACATTAATAGAATGTGGGAGTAGAAAAGTTGTATGGCCTTTTAAACGTGTTTTAATTAATATTATTAATTTAGAGACATTTTAACTTTCAATTTCAATTTTAAAATACACAAATTATATGCTTATTTATTTGGCTGTAAAATGATAAAAACTCAAAAGCGTTATCCCACAATTGAAACAAACTGACCGCCGTCTGTTGGCGAAGATAATGCCAACTTCTGCAGATAGAGGGTGGCATGTGGTCATCTCAACAAAACCCTTCGCCTATTAACCTCAGTTTTTTATAAATTTAGCTAAATAATTTATACAGTTAAAATATGGCTTGTAGTCTAAAAAAATGTTTAAAAAACCTTATGTATAATAAATGTAGAACTAATAATAAAGGATGTTTAACTGCAGGAGAAAGGCCTAACCATTTATAGGTTACATTTACTAAAGATTTCAAACTCAATTCCTCAATAGCTTCCATTCTAATGGTATTAAAATAGTCGAGAGTTGATATAATATCATGATTATCAATACCTCGACTATTAGCTCTCAAATCCAAGTAAATGAAAGTCATGGAATTGAATAAAAATTGTGACATTCAGATATGGATAGTCTTTTCATTGCGATCATTATTAAATCTTTTATTCTTTCACTTTCTTACCGGTAAAGTGTCAAAATAATCAATATAACCTTTGCATTCTAATAATCTTACGCATATAAAAGATTACTATTTTGACTCTAATCCACACTTTTTAGACTTTTCTCAACCACATTATGGTATGGTATGTAAATCAATTATTTTAATAGTTACCCCGGTCTTAGGGTGTAGTGGTCGGAGCCCTTAGCTACTGACCCAGAGGGTTCAACAACCGACTGATACCAGAGGATTTTTTTTTCTTGAAAGGGGAATAATTCCTATGGTCGCCAGGGTTTGTTTAATTAGGCTTATGTTAGATTAAGATATTAATTGGGTCTACATCTGTCATATTCACTGTCATCCTCTCACCTCATTGGGACATGGAAAGAACCTCCACAATAAGGATGTGCGATTAGTACATTCGGGCGTTCCTTAGGCAAAGGTACGTAAAATCTGTTCAGCGTAGGAATTGTTTTCTGAAAGGCCTTTTCCCCTACCAGAAATCGATTATATAGTAGGATATTGGTAGGTAAAAAGACCTTTCAGAGACATTCCTACCATGAATGCAGTATAAGTACCGGCTAATATTTCCACAAACTGGGCTATACATACACACACACATGTATATCCACGACACGCAATTATTATTATTATTATTATTATTATTATTGGGAAGTTAGTTGCACGGAAAAAGTTTTGGATTGTAAACGTTGAGGATTATGGATTGAGATTTGAAAAATTGATTAAAATTTAAAAAATTGGAATCAATAAAAACGGAAACCATGCATGGTTTCTCTGATTTATATCATCATAAGATTGCGCTTTCGTACTAGTATCGTACTAGTTCGTACTAGTAATCCAAACACTTATCAACACTTACACATGCACTTATTATTTACTGGGAACGGTTGATTAATTTATGTTGTGGCGAGAACTTTCCAATTGTTTAATGTGCCAAGTTGTTTTTCTGAACTCGTTTAGCAACTTCCATGCATGACCATGGAATGTATTATGCAATGGCAGTGAGTGCCAGTATACACGTTTGTAAATGTGATTGATCCAAATTTATTATTAGTATTATTATTAATATATATGATAATTAATATATATATATATACATACGTATATATTCGAATATATATGTATATATATACACAGTTATACATAATATATACTATATGTAAATATATATTGTCACCGCATCTCACTACCCGTTCGAGTTAAACAAATATTAAATTAACTAATTTTGCTGATGGCTTAGGGAGGAGAATGATTTGATTTAGAGGAAGTGTATTCGCATTTGTATGTAGAGAGCGTAGAAAGCCATTTCGGGGGGAAAAAACTCAGTGCACCTGGCCTGTATTTTAACCTCGATCTCCCCATCATCGGCAGTTTGGTTTTTTTGAGAGAGTGACGCTTTCTACCATTCAACCACCAGAGCGGGTTTATTTTATATAAATATATGTAAAACCACATCGATGGCAGCGGGGAGTAAACGTCAGGCTGGTCTGGTTAGCCAGGGATGGAGAAACCAAGGTTCAAATCCCGACATGTACTTATTTTTATATAAATGGATTTCCCATCTCCCTTCAATAAAATTAGACTTAATTTCCTCTAAATTATAAATTATTCATCTTTAAGTCTTCCTTTATGTAATTTAAATTACGAGTAGTAAGACGCGATGGAAGAAAAAAAAAATTACTAACTTTATTTTAGTAATCGTAACAAACCGATTGTATGCATTGTAACCGCATTAGTAGGCACGTGGACTAAACGTCAAACTGGTGAATGAGAGGTTGGTGTTAACCCTGGCCTGGTGTAGGCCCTATTAAGGGTGGTTTATTTAGGGTACATTTATTTTTAATCATACCTTTTTCATCCCTTCACCAATAAATAGCCTGATTGTGAAGTTAAGTGCAGTGAAAACGATACAAACTCTTGTGTTACCACCCGCCTCGGTGGCGTAGTTGGCTAACGCGCTTGTCGTGTTGAGCTCGACTGCTGAGGACGGGGAGATCGAGGTTCTAATCTCGGTCGGGTGAACTGGGGGTGGTTTTTCCTAAATGGTTTTACACTCTCCTTCCACGCAAATGCGGGTTCACTTCCTCTAATTCAACCTTCCCAATTCCTAATCCATTTGAGTAATTAGTACTTAAAGCTTATAACCCGAACGGGTAGTAAGACGCGGTGCTAAATATTAAATCTTGTGTTATCCTCTTTGTTGGCCGCATGGTCTGAGGCGTCAGTTTATCAAAATAAACTGTCAATGACGGGGAGATTGAGATTTGATACCCGGTCGGGTGTACTGAGGTTTTTTTCCCAAAATAGTTTTTCAATCTCCCTTCACTCAAATTCAGGAACACTTCTTATAATTCAACCTTACTCATCCTTAATACACTAGCATAATTAGTACACAAGGGTATGACATGAATGGGTAGTAAGACGTGGTACTAAAAAAACTCTTGTTTATAACCTGATGACTAAAGTTATAACACATGGCTATTGTTTTGTTTTCCATTGTGGTTATTATTTTGAGGTCAATGTGGTAGGTCGACCATCTCGACTTTGTTCGTGTTTTTTGTTGTTGTTTTATTTATTAACTGGAAAAGAAACAAGGACTGACTTCCTCTAACACAGCGTTTGTATCCGCCGTATGCTCAAGGTCAAACAATGACCGAGAAGAGGGATGAATCAGGACTGATATGACAGGAAACTTTCAGACAAGTGCGGCGGGCATGTGTGTATGTGTTAACTTTCCATGGACGTCTCCACTACACCTGCGTGTATGTGTCTGTCAGAGAGAGAAAAGTCAAGAAAGAGAGAGAGAGAGAATAGCTACTCTTACTGGCTAGCATCATCCTGTATCAATTTCCAATTAAGGTCATACCCACAGAACAGACGAGGCGGCCTTGAATCTCATCTCTCAGTTTAATATCAGCAGGGAAAGTTATGGCCATCTTGTTTTTTTTTACAATGTCATACGCTTTAGAGGCGATATTCAGGTCGACCTCTGTGGTCTTGGGGTAAAGTTTCTGGGCCTCGCGATCCGCTGACCGTGTGTTTATTCCCAGCCGGGGTCGACAGATTTTTCTTGAGTGATAAAAATCCGTAGCACAACTTCCTTTGGAGGGGAAGTAAAAGTCGTCGGTCCCATGTCGATTGTGGCATGTAAAAGAAACCTGGAAGTTATGTGAAAATAACTTTACCGGCAAAATTGATAGGCTCTTTCGCTCTCTCTCATAGAAATTCTCGTTTGCTGATATAATCAGTCGGTTCAGAAAGTGCGCGACTGATACCTCAAATAAAAAATAAAAAAGTAATTTTCGGTGATTAGAGCAATCTAACCTAAAGCTGGCAGGAGAAGAAGTGTGAATTTTAAGAAAATATATTTAAATTCATACGTCTTCTTTTATACATCACCACGTCTTACTGTCCAGGTTATACGCATACAGTATATCATAATTATTCTAATAGGATAGGGATGAGGGAGGAAGCATTTTAGAGTTAATTAACCAACATTTGCGTGGGAATAGAGTGGGAAACCATTGTAGGGAAAAAACCCTTCAATTGATCTGATTGGGATTCGAACCCAATCTCGCCGTCTTCAGCATGCTAGCCTTCCAAGAGAATGATGCCTTAGACCATTTGGCCACTGAAGCATGTTTACTACGTATTAAGAGATCGTTTAACCCCACAAATTAATCCTAATTTAGGTAGATAATACAGCTATAACCAGGACCCACCTATTGGTGAGACCATCAGTATTCTACTTTAGAAAACAACAGAATTGAGACCAGTAAAATCGTTTTACTACATATTAAAGATTACAAAATATAAATTAAATTATAATAATAATTAATTTAAAACGAAACTGACACCATTTTCGCTCTTGTTAAATGAAGATGTTCATAAATACCGCATTTCAATGCCATTTTTTGTTCGAGCGTAGTCATGTATCTATCTATTTCCTGATTTTGGTTGGAAGAACAGTAGAAAAAAATTCTAACATGTCTTTGAGGTCAACATTGGTAGCAATTTACTTTCTTATTTTTGTTATATTATAGATATTGATAACATCTATCAAATGTGAAAGCTGCAGATCACATGATTTGCTTCTACTGCTATTCCAACCAAAATCATACAATAGTTTATCGTTGAGTCGGTCGTTGAATTGGCTCCTAAGAGAGACTGTAAAACCACATTACAATAAAAGTTGTTTCTGGTTCCTTTGGTAGGGGAGCAAAATCCATTCTGGCCAATCATACGGGCTTTACGTTTGTTGTCGCAACCATGGTGTAACTCATGTTGGATTATTTTATCTAGGGATGAATGAAAGCATTAATAAGCTGTATATATGCGTTTCACCCATCTCAGTGGCTACGTGGTCTAACGCGTTACTATCACAATAGATTGAACTGCCGATCCAAAGGAGATTAGGGTCGGAATCCCAGTCGGGTGTACTGAGGTATTATTTCCCTAAAGGGTTTTCCACTATCTCTTCAGGCAAATGCTGATACACTGCCTTTAAATTCAACCTGTTTCATCCTTAACATATTAGCGTAGTTATTACATTATGCGTATAGCCCGAACGGGTAGCCTAGTAAGATATCGTACACAAAAATATGCGTTTCGTAAATCGCATGTTGGATAAGAAAGAGATGAGTAAGCGATAAATCATTATAGAAAATGAAAATTATTAAACGCAAAGAGCTTGCTTGGTTCCGCTAGTCTTGTTTCCTGCTCTAATAAATAATTGTTACAACAGCGCTCTTTCGAAATCAGCCCACTGGTTGAAAAATACTCTCGGACGAAGAAGACAGCTGCTATATCTAGATTTGGGATGTGTTCTAAAGCTTGCACCTTGGACAGATGGTGTCAGATTAAACAACCGAAAGCTAAAGTAATAGCGTTTTTCAAAACTTATTGGCTATCTTGCAATATTAAAAAAAAATATTAACAAAGAAATATCTAAGCTTAAATAAGGTATTGCAAAGATTACCCGCCTCAGTGGCGTAGTTGGCTAACGCGCTTGTCGTGTTGAGCTCGACTACTGAGGACGGGGAGATCGAGGTTCGAATCTCGGTCGGGTGAACTGGGGGTGGTTTTCCTTAAATGGCTTTCCACTCTCCATCCACGAAAATGCGGGTTCACTTCCTCTAATTAAACCTTCCTAATACATTAGCTTAATTAGTACTTAAAGCGTATAACCCGAGCGGGTAGTAAGACGCGGTGCTAAATATATTAATATATATTATTTTATTACGGCATCTTACTACCTGTTCAGGTTATATGCATAAATAATAATTACTGTAATAGAATAGGGGTGTGGAAGGGAACATTTTAGAGGTAATATACCTGCATTTTCATGGAAGGAGAGTGAGAAATCATTTAGAGAAAACCACACTCAGTAGACCCGAGCAAGATTCGAACCCCTATCTTTTCGTCTTCAGCAGGCCGGTATAACATGAGAGTGACGCACTAGACCGTGCGGCCACTGGAACAGGTGGTTTCTAAGTTATAACACTCATTATTGATTTGAGAATAGAAAGGTATGTGACCGAAGCGAGGGCCAAGCAATCTAATGCGTAAGACTCGCATTATTATTGGTCAACGCTAACAGGGAGGTCGGGGCTAGAATCTTGTTACTACGATGGTTTTTACCATCCTCACGTGGTATTATGGTGATGTATTTATTTTAAGTCACCTTACTTATTTTTACACCTTATATCACGTAATTAGATAGCCTTTGTATTGAAATGTGTCAATATATCTTTATTTTATTCAGTGATGGACATAGGATTCTACTTTGGGGTAGGTATTCAATCAAGGCTATATCCAGAAGAAACTTTGAGGGAGAGGGTGGCTTTGGGGGTTAGGGGAGTACAGACCCATAACCACTGGGGATCCAGAAAATTAATTAATATTAAATGCCTTTAAAATATACTTGGAATTATTACAGTTTTATAGTAATTATGACATTTATTTAAATTATGTAAGTACCTTGAATATAATGTATCTAAGCCATTATTTATACCTTTTTCTCAATTGGTGATTTTGTGTACAACATTTTGAATACTTAAAACGTATCCTAGAAATTCAAAATATCTTCAACGATAATTATTTTGGTTCTACTTCATTTGATTTCAACTTTAATTAAAATTATTTACGATCTAAGGGAAGTCAAATGCCCAACTCCCTCCTACCCTTTGGTTTGCCACTGAATACAAAATGTAAAGTCCTATTATGATTGTGTTTTTTGGTAAACGATGGAGGCTGAGTTTTAAAGAAAAAAACACCCCCTTTTTTTTTACAGAAACACGATTGAAGACCTCAATGTGGAATATAAAAAATACTGGTTGTCCCTACAGAGCTTTGACCTGTTGAATAATAATAAGGCACGCTACCGCTCAACTAACCACACCGGTACTACACAAATTTTAATTCCACCTCATTATCTTGTATAGGTCTACAGACCTTTACAGGTCCTTGTACTCTTAATTTCAATTTAAATTATTTTTAGGTTTAAAAAAAAATCAATCAAATATGACACATTCGTTGTCTTCTATGACACCAAAATTTCAAAACCTTTAAATTTTAAGTATTTATTTTACTAATCCAAATACAATAATTATTTATATCTGTGTACCTACAGTAGCCCTATGACTTCTTTGGTGCTGAGTGACAGCTCACAGATGACTTCTGACAGTCAACATTTAGGTATATATCTAAATTTTGTCTGTCAGATGTGACAGCTGCTAAACACATGTTTTTGCAGATCATATGGTTTGGCGTAGGGATACATAATTTGGTCTGGTAACTTTTCAAAGCTGTCAGTCAGCACCAAAGAAGCCATGGGGCTACTGTATGTATCTCTCTTGGTTTTGTAATGTTTATGTTAAGAGCCTGGGCTCATTTAATCACCAATCAAGAAAACGAAATCGAAATTGAAATATAGCTCTTAGTTCACAACGGAAGTGTCACATAAAGTTGAATTTAAAGTTATTTTTGTAAAAGATTCGAATATAAATTAAGAGTAGAAAGAATTTCAATTAAATAAGAGTAATATTTAATCACTACCATACAAGATTGAAGTACAAGTTAATTATATATGTGGTAAGGTTCGTGTGTTACGTATCTAATATTAGTTGAATGCTCTTAAAATTACCAGCTATAATTTTATGTATAGCAAGATTCTGGTAAGAAGAAACCTTGAAAAAAAACCTTGACAACATTTTATTTTATTAGTATAATTTTATAGGTATTGATATTAACTATCTATCAAAAGCGACCTTTGATATTCATATGTATATATTCACGTATACATATGTGAGAATTGTTTTATTAACTTTTATAACTGTTGAAAAGAGTGCCTTCCTTTATAAATTAGATTGTATCAATGCACCATAGAAACTTTTGACACGCGGTTCCAAGTATTAATAGTATTATTTTTTTATTTTTCAATTATTTCCTTATGAATATCTATCCATATTTATTTGAGAAATATCTGAATGGAGACGATTAAGAGTGGATACAATTCAGTCCCTTTGGTTTTTCTTAAATGTTTTTCCTCTCTACCTCCACAGAAATGCTTGTAGGCCCCCTACACTTTTCTAAATTCAACCTTCGTAATTACTAGCTCATTAGCTTAAGATTATACGCACAGTAATATGCATATAGTCTGAACGAGTAGTAAGACGCAGTGCTTAAGAAAATTTCTCACTATGGTGTAAGATTGAAATTTGTTAGGTCAAAGAGCCACCCCAAACATTCTAATATTTAAAAAAAATTAATGACAGTCACTTAGGTGGCCCCATGGTCTCAGGCATATCTCTCGAAATAAACTTGACTTCCGATGCCAGGGAGATCAGGGTTAGGTCTACAAGGGTGATTTTACATAAGTAGTTTCCCAATCTTTCTCTAGGAAAATGTGGGTACATTCCCTTTAAATCAAAGCTTCCCTATCCTTATCCCATTAGCGTAAGTATTAGTACATAACCGTACAACCCGAGTGGGTAGTAAAACGCGATGCTAAAAAAAGGTAATAGTCAGAAAAGGGGGAAAGGAATCCTCCCAAACATTTCTTAAACCAATAGAAAAAAAAACTTAAAAAATTTCTTGAAATCATAGAATAAAACATTTCCTGTAACTGATATTAGAAAATTGAAATAATTAAATATATGCAGAGGGACAACCTTTTGAATTTTGGGTGGTTTCCTCACCTTCTGAGTTGTATAATAATAACACCAAGTAATCTATTTTTAGAATGTTTGTCGGTCTGCCTGTCCATTTGTTTGTTTCCAGTAAACTCAAGAATTATTAATAGGATCGAGACAGGACATCTTCTGTTGTAGGAAAATGTCCTTATATTCCAGAGAACCATAGTAAGCTATATCCTATATGCCATCATGCTATCTCATCAACGAGCGAAGTAGTGTCGAAAAAACCGGGTGTAACAAGTTAATATTCGTCGCGGCTGGTATTGTGGGTACATAAGACGGAACGTCATATGAGCTGGGGTGTGTAGGGGTAGAGATAGGGGGTGAATCAGTGTTTCTTTTTTCAACTTTACACTTACATAAATCACTTCTCTTTTCAAACATTTGAAGTTGTTGCATGTGTTGATGATTATGGTTTAATGCGAGCGAAGCCGCGGGTAAATGCTAGTGTAAAATACATATCCTTCCACCTTTAAAACTTTCATAAAAGTGCTAACAAGCCACAGTAGTAAGTTACTAAAGTTTTAACAAACAGTGACATTGCTGACCCACCAGTTTCACTTACCAATGAAAATAGATGCAGCGAACGAAATCTCCTGGTCCAATCTTTTCACTTTCCAGACACTCCTTCTCTTGATTATTAAAGTTTTGTCTTCACAAAGGCACGAAAGTTTTACACACACGTTTGAATTATGCTAATAAATATGTTTCGTACTTACATTATTTTTTACACTTTGTCTTATTTAATTTTATTGAGAAAGATATACGATATATATTTTATTACGTTGAATACCAAGCCAGTTAAAAGATACGTTCACCGCCACATTTACATTCACGTGAACAAACAACTGGAAAAAATAATACTAATTGGTCCACTTTATCTGTTGTCGTGAGATATGTCTCAGCGCCTAGCGTCAAACCAAGGACCCCCCCTTCAGCAAACGTCAGCAAGCGCGGCGACCCAGAGTGCTGCTACGCGAAGACATTCACTCTCCACTTCGCTTCGCAGGTTTCACTTGTCTGCTGGACTAGAAGAAGTCTTGCTACTTCCACTCCTTGTGCTCCCTTTCCCCCCTCTTAGTCCTCCAGACCCCTCCTCGAACCAGAACTACCATCTCTCTCTCTTGTCCTTATTGCGAGAACCAACATCAGCTGGAGTCGTTAGGTTAAGTTAGGTCTGGTCAACTCACGTATTATGAACGCTGCGTCTTACTACCCATCCGAGCTACGGTAATTGTAATCACAATAATGGGGTATGGATGACGAAAGAAGAGTTTATATTATTTTTATTTTCTAGTTTTAGCACCACGTTTTACTACCCGTTAGGGCTATACCGATATGAAATATATATAAGAAAATTAAATTATATGTTTTTATTTGTACCAAAATTGTAATTATTTTGCAAAAAAAATAGTTTTCCATAAAAATTGAACACACATTGGCCTTTTCTCGTGTCCCTTTACACTCCGCCTTAAGGAGTGTAGGGTACGCTAGAAAAGATGTGTTTTAACGTTTTTGCACTTTTAATAGCATAACTTTTTTGTGACAAAAAATCAAATATTGCCTCAGTAAAACATAAAGTTTAGTTTTCTTCACTTGGAGATATCAACAGTTGTTGAATATCTTTAATAAGTATAGAGGCATTAGATGAGAGACTTTTTAAATAAAGGGAAAAAAGTTGTCCTTAAATTCTAAAATACCATTGAGAAAGATTCAAGAACTTTTGATATCATCTGGTGAAGAAAATTAAACTATATGTCTTTACTAGATAAATATTTTATTCAGTTTGGCTAAAAAAAAGTTTTGCCATAAAAATTGCAATAACACTTCCCTTTTGTAGCATTCCCTTCAATCCCATCTTAAGGCAGAGTTCATCATATGAGTGTGAATTTACTGGCTATTTGGAGCTACCCACAGAAACCAGCGTCTCAGGGTCAGCACTTTGAGTTGTCGTTCTGTTAATTCCGTACCAAAGTTTGTTTCTTTTTGTCACGATAGAAACATACATACATACATACATGCATACATACATACATGCATACATACATACATGCATACATACATACATGCATACATACATACATACATACATACATACATACATACAGACATACATACATATATGCATACATACATACATACATACATACATACATACATACATACATACATACATGCATACATACATACATATACATACAAGCATGCATGCATGCATGCATACATACATACATACATACATGCATACATACATACATACATACATACATACATATACATACATGCATGCATGCATGCATACATACATACATACATACATGCATACATATATACATGCATACATACATACATACATACATACAGACAGACAGACATACAGACATACATACATACATGCATGCATACATACATACATACAGACAGACAGACAGACAGACATACATACATATATGCATACATACATACATACATACATACATGCATACATACATACATACATACATACATACATACATACATACATACATACATACATACAT
>CABEEJ010003866.1:48004-60603 GCA_901482245.1 Timema douglasi
ACATACATACATACATACACACATACACATACATACATATATACATACACTCATACACCCTTACACACATAAATACATACATACATATAAACACATACACACATACATATAAACACATACACACATACATACATACATACATACATACATTCATTGCCGGAAACACAGCACACACTCATGTCCATTGACTAGTCTTTGTATCAAATTTTTCTGTACAAAGAAACACTTTTCGGCGCATGAACCAAACTAGTAATGCCCATGGGCTGTTGATATACTACACCCCCTCTGTATTATAATCAGTATCCTTCGTATGGTTGTAAGAGAAACACTCAAACTAGAGCGGGGTGGAGGGTAATACAATGATAAGATGTAATTGTCGTTTGATACATTGAAAATATTGATGCAGATATGTACAAATTCTCGACTATTCGAGCTAGAGTCAAGTTTTAGATGTTAATAGAACTCGACTCAAAGAGTTTTACAAAATACAAAAAAATTCAGTAGTAGGAACTTTTTATTCTAGCGCGAAAATTCTAGGTTAATTTTTTTTTATTTATTCGAGGTATTTAACGTGCACTTTCTGAACCGACAAATTACAACAACACACGACGTGTAGACTAAATTAAATTTAGAACAGCCACAACATCCAGCCCCACTGTCAAAGCAGAAATCTGTATTTTACCTATTATAAATTTGTTGGCAATGCCGGGAATCGGACCTGGGACTCTTAGCTTGAGCTATGATGTCCAACATGAGGCTTATTAATTTGATCCAATTTAAATATATCATAGCAAATACAGTCCCTCAATATTTATTCACCTGATTTAAAAAAAAGCTTGACTTGAACTTATTGTCAATTTTTTTTGGGTCTAGTTGTTTGTACTATCTGCCCAAACCTGGCCTATGCTCCAGAAAGTTTAATTTCATGGCTTTTCTGGTTGATCTTCATGTCTGTTTCCTCTTAGATCAAATGACGAACATTCTAATATTCTAATGAATATATTTGGTCTAAAAATGTATTAAGATACTAGGTAATAGAGGAGGTTAAATAATGATAAGTGACATACCCTGTGCTTATCACAAGACTTTGCTAGGATAGTCAAATCTCGCATAATACGAAAGGCAAGACATGCAGCACGAATGGGAAAATAAATATTTAAAAAAATCCAGCTCCTCGGGCCTACAAACCCAAATGTTATTTGGACACTAGTATCCTCGTCAATGACAAGGTACGCAAGATTAGACAAAAGCCTTTGTTATCTCAGCCACTATTGCGATCTAAAAAAATCAAATTATCATTTTCATCCAAATTAATGGTATGAAAACTTAGCGGCTAAAAAACTACACTGAATGTCTTGAAACTTCCCGCCCAAATAATTACAAAGAGTTGAGCTTCCTTAATTTTAAAGTGAACTTTGTTTAGCAAATAGGGTGTGACCTCTGACAGAAGGTTCCTTCCTGCTTTCATAACCTTGCGACAGTCTTGACAGGTGTTCCTAGGTCACACATGTGTCTGTTCATGCGACTACTTGGTGATCTTAAGAGATACTTCAAGATCACCGGGTCCCCACTTGATCATTTATCGGTACCTTAATACAGTACTAAAGTCCATTCATGATAGGTTTTTACCTGGATGACAGTTAGAAAATCATAGGTTTAGGTTTGCCAACACTTGTAAAAGATCACTATTTTGCTATAAATGTAAAGTTCTTTAATTACCTGTTATATATTACATTTAAAATAACGTAAACTTAAGTTTTTTCATACTATTTCATTTTTTCTAAATAATTACTTTTTATCCAACTCAAAAAAATATTTTAAACATAATTGAAAGTACTTATTCTTGGTTTTGGAATTTTATTTATGATGTGTAATATAGTGCATACATTAATACCTTTTAATACAGACATCATATTTACTTGACAAATATAAAATACTTGTCTTTTATTTTACATGCAATAAATGATTTTATGATTATTTTATCGTATTTCAAAATATTAAACCGAATAAAATAATTTAATCAACTGCGTGGGTGCATCATTGTAAATAACTGGTTTCCGTCATGTTCCACCACATGTTTTGAATTCGTCGGTCGCCATTTTGAAGCTATGTTCGTTAGGAGTTTTTGTGAAAGTGGGGTGATTATTTTTAGTATGATAAAACGATGGATAAACTTTGTGTCCGTCCTCAAATAAATATATAAATAATATTGGTCTAAACTACTGTGGTTAACTATCACATTAATATGCTGTCAACCAAGTAAAGTTAGGTCGTGAATGAATTATAGTAATATGGGAAGAAACTTTGTTGAGAGTTAAAACATGTAGCTTACTAAACCCATGTCCATATATTTATACGTAGATTCCTGTGATTTTCAGCTTGATATATATTATTAATACATATAAAATAATACTTTGTCAAACCTAATGGTAAGATAACAGTGTGAATACCCAGACGCAGAAGAGAGGATAACATTAGAATCGACATTAAAGAGATAGGGTGTAATGAGGTGGACTGGATATAATTAACTAAAGATAGCTAAAGATGGCGTACTTTTGTAAGTGCGTTAATGAACTTTTGAGACCCTAATACCTAAGAGTAAGCATAAAATAATACTAATAATATAGTAGAATAATATCAATTTTGATTACGAAAAAAAGTGTTTGAATTATCTAAAAGTTCCATTCTACCAGAATCCTACCGTACTTGAGGTCTTAAAGGTGTTTTAGCGACTTTAAAATGGTTAAAAAGAAGTTTTTGCACCTTGTCTTACTACCTGTTCAGGCTATACACATTACTAATATGCTAATAAGTTAGGAAGGGGCCAGGTTTAATTTAGAGTAAGTGTACTTGCATTTTCGCGGAAAAACATTTTGGGAAAACCACCTTTATTACACCCGAACGAGATTAGAACTTCGATCTTCCTATCATTGGCAGTCTAGTCCATCACGATGTTGACAACTTAGACCATGCGGCCACCGAAGCAGGTTATTTATTACTGGGGATGCCATTGTTTTCTACTTTATTGATAAAAAAAATTTTGTGCCGGGATAAATATTATAGGGGACCATTCCTAATATCTATCATATTATTATAAAAACCGCTCTAATGTATTTATTGAATATTAATAAAGGCTTTCCAAAATAGGTGGATATTTTAGCAGTGAGCTCCAACCTAACCTCGCTTTCGAGGCACATTAGCGTGAGTACTATTCGTTGAAAAAAAAGATTAACTAAGCATTTAGTGTTTCAAATTTTATTGCAAACATCTTTGCATGTTAGTATATTAGTATATTTTACAAATCGAACGGCTCAGAAGATAAATGAGCTCAATAATATTGCAGGGTGGCTTTTAACATCTCAAGGGGCAAACCTACCAAGATAGCTGAGAGAACTTTCTTTTATTTCATTTATAACGCCTTCCTTCAACAATGTCCTGCCAAGTTTCAATACTTTATTGATTCCTAGTTGATATGTCCATTTCTTGTCTAACTTACCTGGACTACTGGTTCATACCTCCACCATGGAGAAGCAAGTGGTGGAAATTGCTGGTAGCGTTATTGTAGTCTTGGTATTACAAAGCTAAGCAATGGGCGATTTGGAGTACACGAATTGGATTTGACCGACTTGAACATGTATCCGGTATTAATGCTTTCTTCGCACCATTTTTGATATTGTCCGTAAAAAAAAATCTAACTCGAAATTTTGGTCGACGTTTTATGACCACCTGAAATCAAAAATGTTGTTTGCGCAATGCCATCTGTCTTTTCTCATTTTTTTGGTAACAGTTTTCCTAGTTCCTTATGCCCTAGAGTAAGTAACAGCACATATTATTTCATTTATGATCTTTGGTGTAGTGTTTTACAACAATGTACAGTACATAAGTTACCTACGATTATTTCGTTTCACAAATCTTATGAGTTTTGAGTAAATGTCTATTTTAAGATATTATTATTATTATTAGCACCTCGTCTTACTACCCGTTAGGGCTATACGCACTTACGCTAATGTGTAATGGTAGGGTGATTGTGAGATGAAATGAAGGACCTACAGTTTAACGTGGGATTCTAACCACGGTGGAGGTCTGGCATTCCCCACATTCACAAGTTGTGATCAATACACGTCTTGTCAGAGGTGAAGGAAAGGTTTGAAAATCATATAAATCTATGCTGATACCAAGGATTGAACCCAGCACAAAAGACTGACACTATACCCCTAGACCACCAGGTAACCTATTTTAACATAAAGAAAGTTTGTGCAATGCACCACCATTTATTTTTCGAGGCCCACACGCGACCCTCAGAAACATCCTAGTGACCCCCATTTGGGTTGCGACCTGGGGTTTGAGAACCACTGGTCTAAAGAAACAAATATTGGTGTCAAACCCTACAATAGATTGGAAAGAAATGGACTAAAGTAACTATTTACAAATTATATTGACAATTTTTATTTAATTATTTGTAAGGCAAGGATAAATTAATCTAAGGAAATTTTTTATTCTGCTCGTGAAATAAATGCTGTTGACATTTTATTATTAGATATACAAATTAATACTTTACTACTTCCTATATTAAAGGAAGTGTGCAATAACTATGTACCGTATAAGTAAATAAATGTCAAACACATATTTACACTTTGTTCAATTAAAAAATAAATTTTCTGTAACGTGCACCTATTTAAAGAGACAATAACCCACCTTTGACGGGAATTCGTAGCGAAGTGACTGTGATACGTCTTAAGTTTGTGTATTGGTTAATACTTTCTCGCCCCAGTTTGGTCCAACGCAATCTCTCGTGCTATTATTTACTTAATGTATTTTTATCTTCCAGTTCGATCATTTGGCAAACCAGTTCTCAATTGGTTGATTGAAGTCACAGATTAATAAGTTGTTGTTTCTTGAAGAGTTGTTAAGGCGATTATTCTGTCAACGAGAAAATAATTAGTTTTTTTTGCAAAACTTTTTTAACACTCTTCAGACCTATCTGCATAGTTACGCTAATGGATCTGAGGTGAGGAGGGTGGAATTTAGAGAAATTGTATCCCTAGTTGCGTTTACTTTAAATACCAATAGTCTTAAATCTATGGTGATGACACACACACAAATATATATATATATATAATTGGTATGATGTATTATTTATACATTTATTGGTATTTAATTCTAAAAAGTTACATAATCACGCTCATAAACGAGCTGGTCATTGTTATTTTCATTAGTATTAATGATATTAGGCTATCATATTATGATCTATCCATAATTACTAGAACTACTAAAAGCACACCTTTGTTTTTAAATTAAGGTTTTAATATTATTATTATTATTATTATTAGCACCGCGTCTTACTACTCGTTCGGGTTATACGCACTTACGCTAATGTGTAATGGTAGGATGATTGTGAGATGAAATGGAGGACTTACAGTTTAACGTGGAATCCGAACCACGGTGGAGGCCAGTCATTCCCCACAATCGCAAGATGTCTTGTCAGAGGTGAAGGAAGGGTTTGGTAATCAGATAAATCTGTGCCGGGACCTAGGATTGAACCCCGGACCCCCAGCACATAAGTCCGACACCTTACCCCTAGACCACCAGGTCACCTTAAGGCTTTATTGATTCTGGTAAAGTGACGATTAAAACTCTTATATTAATAAAATGAAGAGTTGGTCGGCCTGTTATGGATGTTGCGCAATATCTATTACACAAAAAGGTCTTAAATTTAAAAATTAGTAGCCCCTTTTCACGAAAATGTGCAACTCAAAGCAGGAATTTTAATATTTGGATTTGATTTTCTAAAAATTAATTAGAATCTGCGACGGAGGAAATAAAATTAAGATACTTTTTTCTGTCTTTTTGAAGCAAATAAAAGCGTTGCCAGGGGTAGCCATGTAATACATTGCATGGAGAGAACTGCTAGGGGTAACCATGCAATCCATTGCGTGGTTACTATGGGCAACGCTGAATATTTCTACTAGTTATCAATAAATTACTCTACCAATAATAACAAGACTCTTAAATTCATTCTTTAAAAAATCTGAGTTAAAATGGTTTAGTAAATAAATTCCAGAAATTTACTAATGTAGATTTTTTTCCCATAGTCTTAGTAATCCTTCGGTATACACACACACATTATATTTTATTATTATTATTATTATTATTATTTAGCACCGCGTCTTACTACCCGTTCGGATTATACGCTTTAAGTACTAATTACTCTAATGAATTAAGAATTGGGAAGGTTGAATTAGAGGAAGTGAACCCGCATTTGCGTGGAGGGAGAGTGGAAAAACATTTAGGAAAAACCATCCCCAGTTCACCCGACCGAGATTCGAACCTCGATCTACCCGTCCTCAGCAGTCGAGCTCAACACGACAAGCGCGTTAGCCAACTACGCCACTGAGGTGGGTTACACATTAATTAAGCTAGTGGAATATTTATGAGGAACGTAGAATTTGAGAGGAAACGTACCTACATTTGCATTGAGGGAGTGTAGCACACTAGTTAAGATAAAGTCACCCTCAGTGAATCTGGCCTGGATTCGAACCCCAATTTCTCCGTCCCCTGCAATCTAGTCCTAAACGAGAGTGAGCTCTTGTGAGCACCGATGGGGGGTATGAATGTTTTAATGTGTAAACTGGTGTAGGAGTTGTTATAAAAGATGGAAGCCAAGAAGAAATAGGAAATTTAGCTCTTTCAAGTATAGCTGTAATTACTAGCTACTATAAATATAAAAATTGTCATCGGGTCTGAATATTTTATCTAAGTAAAAAAAGAAAATAGAATTTCAACTTACTAAATTTAGCATGGCCACATCACCATTATAGTATTTAACTATTCTTGGAAGTACTGTATATTTTATTCCAATAAATTAATATTACTCGTTATTTTTGGACAACATAACGCCCGCCTTCTTAAGAAGCTACAAGATGATGAATCCCCACCGGGGTTAAAACCCGTTTCTCCAAATGAGCAAAGTGAAAGCCTAATCGCGTTCTGACCATGTAGACTGGAGAATAATATGAACGCTTGCGTCAGACAAAACTATGCCAGGAATGAATGGCAACACTCCAAGCACTGCTTAGCTTAGGCCCGTGCTGTCGCCATGTGAGAGGTCTTGCCTATCTACACTGGGGTAACTTTTAGAGGCGATATTTTTAATATTATTATTATTATTATTAGCACCGCGTCTTACTACCCGTTCGGGTTATACGCACTTACGCTAATATGTAATGGTAGGGTGATTGTGAGATGAAATGGAGGACCTACAGTTTAACGTGGAATCCGAACCACGGTGGAGGCCTGGCATTTCCCACATTCACAAGATATCTTGTCAGAGGTGAAGGAAGGGTTTGGTAATCAGATAAATCTGTGCCGGAACCGAGGATTGAACCCCGGCCGCCAGCACAGAAGTCTTACACCTTACCCCGAGACCACCAGGTCACCGAATGATGTTTTTAATAGAACAGAGAGTAACCAACTTTATTCAACAAGAAAAATATCGTTAAGGTGGCGTAGAAGAGAATTTGAGTAAAGTTATTTATTTTATAGTTTTTATATAAACAAACATTTTTAGCCAAAATGAATAAAACAATTTTTAATTTTCGAATCAAAGTAATCGGAACATTTTGTGAATATTTGTCATGGGCAGGACAAAATATGGGCAGAACAAGATTTGAACAGAGCATCCTTAGATAAAGATAAAAAGTCATTTTCAAATTGTGTGATGATCATGACAAATATTCAAGAACTGTTGAGACCTCGTGCCATGTTTGGAAAATTAAATTAAGCGCATCAACTTAAACATTATTTATTTAGTCAATTTTTTTAAATTCATTATAAAAACTGAAGAAATACCGTTGGTCACGTGGTATATGTTACCTCTCCTTTAGTCTAAATCTGTTTAGACCAGAATTTTACAGCTAAAAAAGCTACTAGATCTACTTTAACGTGTTCATATGTCAAGTCATGGTCTGCAGCTATTATTTTATATCATTTATAAAATTACATTAATAAATAGTAGAAAGTTATTAATGTCAATCACAATAAAGTTTGTATTTTATAAAGGACTCTTCTTATGAAAATATCACGATATCCTATCCGCATATTATGTTTTATAGTGTTTTCACTTGAAAAAATGTTGGAGATAATTTTACTCTCTGTATTAATTAATTTTACATATACATTATGTATAAGCCTATCTAGTTTCTTTACGTCCATTGCTGTTTTCAGCCGATGGTCTGGACCAGTTTTTTAAATTCAAGTTCTATATTTTCCCACTACCGACTTGTTAGGCATGCCGTAGCTTAAATTACCTTATAATCTAACTTACTACTAGGACAGGCACAACATCCAGTCTCCAGCCGTTAATGTATCAATATGAAAGGGTAAACTCATATTTTACCAATGTTAAAGTTTTTGGCTATGCCAAGAATCGAACCCGGGACCCTCAGCTCAGTAGGCAGACACGCTACCAACTGAGCTACGGTATTGGATAGTTTAGCCAGTAACGACCAAAAAACCTTTGCTTTATAATATAAGCTTTCCTATATCACATATTAAATTACTACTACTACTACTACTACTACTACTAATAATAATAATAATAGCGGTTTGATTGTTACATTTAAATTTATGTCATATTTATGTTGTCCTCATTTTTGAACGAATGAGAAGGAACATTCAATCAGGTTATCAAAGCGTGAGCTTAAAATACTACTTTACTTACTTGAGCTAGTTCTATCCAGTCCACCTCATGCTATTTATTTCAGGTTCATTTTAATGTTATCATCTCATCTGCATATAGGTCTTCCCAATGGTATCTCCCTTTGGGTTTGACAATCAATATCTTGAACAGTGAACACGGTTCTAGATTATTACATTCCATGTTCTGCCCACAGTAATCTTCGTCACTTGATTGCTTCATTGTTTCCTTAGATATCATTCCGATACTTGGGCTTAAGTACTCATATAATGAAAAGTTACAAAATAAAATTATCGAGTAAAAAGAAATCATCGGTGTCGAAAGGAAAATATTGAGATTAATAAAGAATCGATACTTTTTTACATCCCTAAGTTGGTTAACGTCTGAGCTACAACGTCGCAAATATAACAATCTTGACAGAGGCGTATGTTTGAGGGGAAAATTATTATATTATTTATATTATACTGTGCATTCCATTTACACTGAAATATATACCTGAGTTTCTGTTTTTTTGAAAGAACAGTAGATAAAATTAAAACATATTTCTCTATATTATTTGTGTTATTTTATAGATATTGATAATATTGATCAAAAGTGACAGCTACAAATAACATGACTTAATGTATGAATTCATTAAAACGGTTTTAATAATTTTAGTAACTAGCTTCTACTGTTATTCGTACCAAAATCATACTATAGAAGCACTATAACACTATATTATAATATATGCCATAGTGTAAACTTGCAAGGTTATCACTTATCCTACTACTTTTCAGGGTATACGAAGAGTACTGTACATTTATTAGTGGATCGTTGCATCGATAACTGCAGATTATCGTGATAAAATATTTTAAAAACTTGTTATTGGGAAAATTTCTATAGAATGAGGCCACACTAGAGTTTATAGTTAAAGGTTTACTCGTTAAACTTTCCATAAATTTTAAGATTTCTGTGTTCAATTTTAAGTAAAACGTATATTGTGCCCCTTACCTAAGGATGATAACTTTAAATCGACCCATCTCCCAGCACCATCTCACTTAAGAGCGTATAATCTGAGTATAAAGATGCAGTGTTAAAAAATAAAACTGAAGTACGATAATAATAATAATAATAATAATAAGTTGCTCTTATTTTTAACCAATGGTAACTATTTTATCTAACGATATACAATCACCCGCTTCGGTGGCCGCATGGTCTAACGTGCTATTATCGCAGCAGACTAGATTTCCGATGACGGGGAGATCGAGGTTCGATTCTCAGTTGGGTGTACTGAGGGTGGTTTTTCCTAAATGTTTTTTCTACTCTTCCTCCACTTAAATACGGGTACACGTATTTTAAATATAACCTTCCTAAAACCCTTAGCGTAGTGAGTATATAAGCGTATAACCCGAATGAGTACTAAAAATAAGAATAAATAGAATAATATACAAATCAGGGTTTCCATTTTAATATAAACGAAAATAGATTGTACAGTTGAATCAGTGAGTGCACAGTATAACATCTGAAAATTCGCTAGGAAAGTCGGTGTTTCGGTGGAAGCAAACATTTTCGTCGACATCTAAACTTAGGGTTAATTTATAAAAATTTGTTCAGGTGTTTTTTTTCATAATTTCAATCACTGGGCCTATCAAAGTAGAGATATGCATTGTATTGGTTACGAAGGCTATCAAGAGCGCCTTTCTGTTTGTAAATTATACTGCGAGTGTTGGAGGTTTTGCACTTTATTCCAGTAACAATATCTGTGTGGTGGGAAATGTGTTTTCTTTATTGTGGCAGCCGTGTTTCTCCAGCTAATGATAGTTCACCGGTGTCTTCCTGGCTGACACTGCGGTTACCAAACTTGTTCAACTTCGTGTTGTTATCTGGCTCAGGGGTGTACAGGATCGTATTGATACCTCAGAAATTTTTTAGTGCTCCCCATTTTATTAGCCGTAACAATTATCCTCATATGTATTCGAATAGGATTATATTTAGAGGAAATGTCACAGAATTCGCAGGAAAGGAGGATTATAAAAGGTTTAGGAAAAATCTCTCGCTAAGTCCTTTAGGTATTAGATCCTCGTATTTCACGTCACTAAACTAGATGAGACGGACGCCTGTGTACGTGGTACCACCACTGCTGGTATCTTCACATTAACTAGTCTAGGATCTGTATCGGTGGACATTTGGACTAAATGTTAAGCTAAAATCATTTTCAATTTCCATTGAAAGTGGAAGTTTGGGTTCGAATCCAGGCCTTGTTAAAAAAAATAGTTTCCCCTTAAACCTAAAGAAACTGCAGGTACATTTCCTATGAATTCTACCTTCCTCATCCCAACCCCCCATTTGTCTATTAATATGTATAGCCCGGAAGTGTAGGAAGACAGTGGAACAAAAAAAAAAACTAGTCTAGCAATAATCCGTAACAGGATTGACGTTGCTAGCTTCACGGATAGAAGACATGAATTATGAGGCCTGAATTGAACTTTTGTTGGCTATATTTGGTTCTAATTACATTTTTGGAGGCTGGAGAGCTCACAGAAATAAACATTACATAAGATGTATTCTCCTTAAATGTACTAAAATACCGTACTTATATATAAGATTAGTAGGACGAACACGTCAACTTGAATAGAACATATTGTTATTCGTATACCGGGAGATTGGTTGATTTCCAAGATTATAATTTAATATAAATATGGCCCTTAGAACCTCTTGCTATTCGTATACTATTAGATTGGTTGACTAGAATATACATACGGCCTTTATAACATATTGTTATTCGTATATTGTGAGGTTGGTTGACTCCCAAGAGTATACCATAAATATGGTGCTATGAACTGCTTGCTATTGGTATCTCTCTCTCCACACAAATATGAGTTCACTTCCTCTAAAACCACTTTTCTAATCGTTACCTCTTAGAGTAGTGGTTTTCAATACTATGTGTAAACACTTAGCTCTTAAGTAGCCAAAGATATTATCTTAAATATATATCATTCATTCATGTAAACCTTTCTCCACAATCTAGATAGTTTTTTTATACAACTGGATAGTTACTTAGTGGAAAAGTGTATTTTGATTAAAACACTTCCACAAGCTAATTTTACTACACTCAAATTTTAATAGGAAGAATATGTCACTAGGTATAATTTTACGTATCCATAGGCCAAGTCATCTTATCTTAAGCTATCCCATTTATTAGCATATTAGCAACACCTGTGTAAAGTAATATTAATAATATAGTAAAATGTCATCAATATTGGTCGTAAAGAAATATATTTTTATATTTAACCACAATAAATCCATACACCAGACTCCAAAATAAACACACATTTTCTAGCTCATTAAGAACTCTTACAAAATTCACAAATCACTAAGGTAAATTGGCTTCGCAGCTTTGGCATAAAAAGAGGACCAAACTTTATCAGAATACAAAATTAAAATTTGAGTCAGAAGAGTACACAATACAAATTGCAACCAATGAGAAACCCGGAATTGTTTTAAAAACATATGTATTGCATGTATATGTTTTAAGAACTATACTACAGATATATAATATTATATTTATAAATAATATATTACATACATATATATGATTCGAATAGGTTAAATTGTAACATAAAAATGTTTGTCATTAAGAAGCTATTTTCTAAAGATGAGTAAAATCCTATATTTTTCAAATCCAAATCTTAAATTTTGTTGTGCGTCTTGAATACAAATTCGAATCCTCGAATCTTTAAATCCATACAATTTTATTTAAAGTGAAAATATTTAAAATATAATTAAAAAATAATTGTTTAAGGCGACTGCTATTTTTTTTGTATATACTGTATGTTACTTCAATAACAACAAATATAAAATTTTACTTTAGTAAATGAATTATATTAATACACATTTGTCTTTTTTTTTTCTTTTTTTTTTTTTT
>CABEEJ010003867.1:0-74343 GCA_901482245.1 Timema douglasi
TATATATAAATATATATATATATTTAGATATAAATATACATATATTTAGATATAAATATACATATATGTATATATATAAATATATATAAATATATATATATATATTTTAGGAGGAAGGAGGAAATGTGGAAAAAGGGGGTGGGGGTAGTTGACCATTATTATACATAGTAACTTACGCGAGATAATACCATTATCTTTCTGTCGCATTGAGATAAATCATTCAAATTTTTACGAGTTTTACAACTCGTCCGAGCTACACGCATTTAATTAGGCTACACTAATGAGGCAGGGACGAGGAAGCTAGTAATTAGAGATACGTACCCATAGTTGTGTGGAGTGAAGGTGGAAAGCCATTTAGTAAATTCTACCCTCAGTACACTCTGTTGGGATTTGAACCCTGGCCTACACGTCACTGGAAAATCAGACAAGATGAACTTTTTCTACATCTCAAAATATGATGGTAACTAAGTAAAATCTATAGAGATGTCAGTAAATATAACTTATTCTTTTAAATTATTTCAGTGTTTGTTAAATTGTCGCACACAATGTATTGACACCCACCTATCTATCTGACAATAATTGACAGATAGGTGAGTATTCATATGTGGTGACTTGATATTCAGCTCTCACCTTAATAGTTGGTGTCAGTTTTGATAGCAATGAGATAAATATTGTGATTTATCGCAGTATTCTACACTTAAAAAAAAGTACCGTATACAGTTTAGTTTTCATAGCAAGCGCCTCTTAAGAAATACGGCCATAGCCTATATATTTTGCTGCCAAACTTGATAACATTTAAACATATAATAAAAATTATTTATAATTATGGATAATATTTATCAAAAGTGACATTTGCACATCTCATGACTTGACGTATGACGTATGAAAACGTGAAGATATACCCAGTGATTTTGTTTAGATATTTTGTTAGATAAAGGCATATCCTATGAAAATTAGACTGTACCAAGTGCTTTATTATATTGGATAAAAACCTAATGAATGGGACTGAAAGAGTTTGATAAAAATTCAAATAACGGAAATCCCGCCTCGGTGGCTTAGTTGGCTAACACGCTAGTTTCGTGTTAAAGTTAGACTGCCGATGACTGGGAGGTCAAGGTTTGATTCTCGGTCAGGTGAACTGGGGGTGGTTTTTCCAAAATTGTTTCACTTTCACTCCACGCAAATGCGGGTTAACTTCTTCTAAATTAAACCCTCCCAATTCCTAATCTCTCAGCGTAATTAGTACTTAAGCTTATAAACCGAACGGGTAGTATGACGCGTTGCTAAATAAATAAACAAAATAAATAACGAAATACAACCAATTTTTATCCCAGCCAACTTTCTATTCTGGACAAAACTTTGATTACTTTATATCTGGGAGCCACCTTAAAGACGTTTAAGCAAGTCTTGAACTAATTTAAAAAACATATCCGAGAAAGGAACTTTTATACTTTCATGGTTAACAATTTTTTAAATTTAAAATACACATTTTTGGGAAACGTGTATAAACTATATACACAATATCATATTTATCAAAGTTTTAATGGTTTATTAGTATAAGCTCAATAAACATCAATACCGATAAATAAATTAAGGTTTTTTTTAATGCATTGAAACTCTTAAAGAAGGCCCAAACAAAAGTTGATTGAAAGTCAAACATGGACATTTTTAGGGGAGAGTGGAGAGGAATGGGACACTTTTCAGTTTTTATTTTTTGTAGTGAGTTTTTGAAACTTAAATCTATTTATATTTATACTAGAATGCACTATATCTAATTGGATACTTATATATAAAAAGCCGAATATTTTGATAGTAATTAAATAGAAGAAACTTATTTTTAAAGGTAAAGTGTCCCATTCTTCCTGGTAGCAGTACTAAAATAGGTATTAAGAGTAAAACCCTATAGAAAATTATTAATTTATAATATAAGTTTAGATCAAAATGTTAGTTTACAAGCGAAAATAAACTAAAATAAAAGGTCAGTTAACCATAGAAAACAAAATTTGAATGTATATAGAACACCATTCAAACATGTAGGCCGAGGATAAGTCAATATTTTTTTAACGGAATTTGGAAACTTTGATTTCAAGTCAATTTCAAAATTGAAAAACGCAGGATCCCTTTCGGTGCCACCACTTTGACGGATTGGGGAAAGTTGCAAATCTATGTCTTCTTTAGATACAGAACTAATATCTTCTACTGGAGTTCAAACAAATCCATTTCTTTACCTAGTTTCTTTCTTAGAAAATTGATCACAAAGCAGCCCTCTTTGTATACATCACTTTCCACCCTACCTACATAATGAACAACACATTTCTTTGTGGCAAATTTCACAACAACAAAGGGCCAGTCTCATAGTCAAATTTAGTACGCCTCAAGTGCGGCGCTACACTAAATACAAGACGACACCTACCTAAACTCGAATGTAATGGGCCGTTCTCACATAGGAAACTGGCCCATTCCATTCTGGTTTAGGTAGGTGTCGTCATGAACTTAGTGTAGCGCCGCTCTTGAGGCGTACTAAATTTGACTATGAAACTGGCCCAAAGTCTTCATTTTTAAAAGATGCATATCAAAACAGAATTACTCTGATTCTGAACAGTTGTTGAGGTCAATTGATGATGAACCAATATCTTGCAATTCATCAGAACTTGAGGAACTTTCTACTGCAATTTTTTTTAGTAAGCCTAGCACTAACTACATTAGCATCCCCCCACCTCCGCGCTCTTCTTCAAGTTCACTCTTTTCTGGTGTATCTGTTAATATATGTGTTCTTCCTCGCTTTATTCCTTAACCACTAGTCTTTCATGGGCTTGCTTTTGGGTATGCATGAACATCTTTGGATTTCAAAATTGTAGTGCTCCCATTAGTCTGCTGAGATCTAGTTGCCACCATCCCATCAGGAGATAAAGCAGGTAATGCTAATGCCTCCTCTGGATTCGGCACTGGGCAATCAATGACAGCAGACATCATGAAATTATCTTCAGTAATCTTGTTGGGTTCTAGTGGCCAAATTGAGGTTAAGTTATCAACAAAACAACTATATGGCCACTATACAGCAATTAATGCACTATTTGCTAAACTTGTTAATTTTTTTGTAGCTTTATTCATTACAATAAAAATTTAGTTCATTTAAAAGAGTAAATACTTACTTTTTGGGTAAAAAATCAACTCTTTTAAATGTAAATTAGCCACAGATATGTAATCATTTGATGTTCATATGACAAATACACACTGGTAAGGCCTACCAACTGTGAAAATCAGAGATACAATATTTAACTAGATATATATTATATAGCTGATGTCCCATTCCTTCCCACTCTCCCCTATATTTAGAAGTGTTTGTAGTGGTACCGCAAAGAAATAAACTAATAAAACTAGTCAATTTAAAGATAAAATCATAGAATTTATGCTTTAATAAAAAAAATTACAAATTAAATGTCAAGATCAGTTAGTTAGGGTTTTTTCAGTAACGGTGAGGTAAGGGTTTGAATCATTGTGGGAAATGAGGGTATTTTTGGCTTAACGGTTTCCTCATTTCCCTTTAAGTAAGTACGGATGCATTTCGTCTAAATGCTACCTTCCTTGTTCTTGATCTATTGGCGTAATTGATATAAAGAATACTTTCTAAATTCTGTTTTATCAAATTAAACGTGAAAATGAAGCTTGTCTTCTTGACCCGCCTGCAATATATGCCACCCTATTTACTCTGGTGTTACGTGAGTTGTGAATCTCAAAGGGGAACTATCATATAGAGGGGTCGATATAAGTCTTAATCATGCAGAGGCATCTGGAATAATATATAAAAGAAAGTATCATTCAACTAGAGACACAATATTTTCAAAACAATTATTTCAGAATACTCATAAATTTTAAAAATGGGGTCTGGAAAACGAGAATCTAACCAGGATTCTTGGCTCGGCACCTTACCACTGAAATATCCCGGATTCCTCTCGTACTCAGGGTCATTCTTCACTCGTAATTTTATATTTTTAAGGCATAAGCCTTGATTGATGAGTGGAAATCACCGGCTACTATTAGATATAATCGAAACCACAGTCACTGGAGACCGTGGGATCGGCTTTATGTTGCCATTCTATAATTATAATGTTCATGAAATCGAATTACACGCAGATATCAACCGCTTGTACAAATTAATTCTACATGAATGGCGAAGCTTGGGAGATCAAATTTACGAATATGATATATGATGCTGCTATTTTTGTTTCAAATATAATTTCAAGCTCACAAGCTTCGTTATCCATGTACAAACGTTTGATTTCTACATAAAATAATTATTTCCATCATAAACCTTCACCAATAGGCACAGGGACACAGGCCTAACTCTCGTCGAGGCTCAAACCCTGTCCGGATGTCCGGATATAGCTTTTTCTTTGTGTTTCTCTAGTCCTCCTCCCCACAAATACGTATACACTTCCTCGCAATTTTAATTTCATGACTCCTTCCCCATTAGTGTAATTAAATGCGGGTGGCAATAAATAGTGCAAATAAAACCAAAACAACCCCACGCCAATTATTAAGGTTTTTTTAAAATATAAAGCTACACTCTACAATAGCATCCACAGAAGCTCTGAGAGCCAACTCTGAAGCCTCAAAGCTATTATTTCATGCTAACTTTTGTCCACAGCTTAGCTCACATTTAAGTTGCGATTACAAAGGTACTCACTTTGTCAATGTCCCTAATCAGCTGTCCGTATCCTGACTTATCTTTGACGATATAATCCTAGCTGGTACCAAACACCTGACCATCCGGCACTGTTCTATTGATTATTAACGAACTCTGATAGGATAGGTTGGGGCATCATCCTTTGCACCCAACAGTGACTCGAAATAGTGTTTTTTTCCCCCCACAAGTTGGTTAGACTTGGTAGATGAATATGTAGTTCACTTTGGACTAGCCCCACTAGCAACTGGTGTAGGTCTGACTGCCCCCCCCCACTTTATACCCAAAAAAGGAGGGGCATTCCCCCTAAGATGCTAGTTTTGACAACGCTCTATGTTATGCTACTTAGAAAAACATCTGGTGTTTAAAAACACGACCTAGTCTGAATACTCGACTGCTAGGTAAGGAGAGTTGAAATTGTGGGTTTACGAGGATTATGACATACGTGCAAGCTCTAGATTGACTAAGGTTGCGAGCTATGACAATATAAAGTTAAACGTAATTCACGATTGACGGCACTTTCATCAGCTCTTGATTGTGACTGTCTACTTCTTTTTGAGAGTTAAACGCGACATTGTAACGTTTAAAAGAGCTAGCCTGATATATTAATGTTTGTACGCCACCATTAGGGTTACATTTGATATAACGATTGAATTGGGTCCAAGTTTGCTGTTCTGTATTATAATAATTAAAAATGGATGATGTCTTATTTTATAAATTAAAAGTTCTGGTGTTTTATAGGTTTTTTTTATTGTAAGTAGATAAACAATTTATTGCTAGATCTTTTACACGTTGTAGATTTTAATAAAAGCCCGACTAATACGTTATATGCATGATAATTCCCGACACGTGAAATTTAGAGCTCAGATTAAGATGTCATAGACTCTTCCTACAAGGCTCCTCGTCAGGAAGGAAAGTGAATTATTATTATTATTATTATTATTAGCACCGCGTCTTACTACCCGTTCGGGTTATAAGCACTTACGCTAATGTGTAATGATAGGGAGATTGTGAGATGAAATGGAGGACCTACAGCTTAACGTGGAATCCGAACCACGGTGGAGGCCTGCGATTCCCCACATTCACAAGATATCTTGTCAGAGGGGAAGGAAGGGTTTGGTAATCAGATAAATCTGCGCCGGGACCGAGGATTTAACCCCGGCCGCCAGCATAGAAGTCTGACACCTTACCCCTAGACCACCAGGTCACCAAGGAAAGTGAAGAGATGCGTAACCTGAAAGGGGTATATCAAGCGACATTTCCTTCTCGAAGCTTCTTAAAAGAAAAAAGGTGTTGTCATCCAGGCGCGTTTCTGTCCACAAAACTGCGTTGTCTTTTTAAACAGAGACGTAAAAGGATGTCGCCATACCTTGCAACTTAACAACTTAACACAAATAAATCTTACCACCCGCTCTCATTTAAAATATCGTAATTTTGAATAAAGATGTGAATAATAAATTATTGAAAAGTATAATTCCATATAATTACAATATTCACGCTCTTCAGCAGACTCAACAGCTCCGCAAAATGATTATCGAGCTTTTTGACCACATCTCCCCCTTTTAGATTGACTTTCCGAGAGTCATATTAGATGTGATCCTTCTGCTTTTGCATTCTTTGTATCGAGATTGGTTCTCTTATGGAGAGGCATTGCTTCAATGAACACCAAAATAAATGGTTTGAATTTACTATTAAATAATCCAAAATAAATAAACCTAAATTACACGCAAACCATAAGATAACCTAAGAAATACCTACATTTTTAACTCATATGAAAGCACTCTAAAAGTGGGTCGCTTACTTGGAGGCTATGTTGCAATCATCAATAAAATACGGTAAAGCATTATTTATTAAGTTATTAGACCAATCAATATATGCGATTATTATAGCCTTGTACTTTATTTTTAATTGTGCACTGCTTGCTATGCCTTATCTATGTAAATCACAGATCATTTTAATGACAGAGGAACACCAAAAGAAATAGTTTAAAATATTGTATCATCATTAAACCAAAATGAAGTAATGTCATAGAGTTTGTAAGTAAATAAACTTTCCAAACTAATTTGTGCTGTTGGCGTAGTAACAAGAAACACAACTAAATATAGTACACACGCAACATCATAAAATCCCTGAAAACCTACTCTGTGGCTTCGAAACTTTAGCTGACTTGCAAAAACACACACAATAATTACTCTTCATGTATGTTTAAATCCCAAACCACACATTGCCAAGGAGGCTAACAAATAAGATTTTTACACTAAAAGCAATAATAGATACTTGAATTGTTACAAATTTAAAACGCGTATGTAACCACACTAATAGTCAGTTTTTTCGACACTGCCTCACTCGCTGATGAAATATCGTGATGGTATATAGCTTACCTTTTATTCTTAAAGATAAGGAGTAGGCCTACAACAGAAGAAGTCCAATCTCGATCCGATAAGTACTTTTTGAGTTTACTGGAAACAAACAGAATAAATTGAACGTACAAACAAATTTACAATTTTGTTTTATATCTAGGTTAACAATATACAAACTACTGTAATTTTGTGCTTTGTCAAGACTAATTGATTTGCCTAGATTTCAGTTAACTTCTAGTAATCGAATTTAAAAACTAGCTAAGTATATTTAAAAAAAAACAACGTATATTTAGAATTAAAAAACTTTGTACATTTCAACATACAAAAAAGTTTTTATTTTCCACTACATTCTTCTTCCCGTCCTGGCTATACGCATGTTAATACACTAATGTATCGACATTTACGTGGGGGAGGAGTGGAAAACCATATATTATTATTATTATTATTATTAGCACCGCATCTTACTACCCGTTTGGGTTATACGCACTTACGCTAATGTGTAATGGTAGGGTGATTGTGAGATGAAATGGAGGACCTACAGTTTAACGTGGAATCCGAACCACGGTGGAGGCCTGGCATTCCCCACATTCATAAGATGTCTTGTCAGAGGTGAAGGAAGGGTTTGGTAATCAGATAAATCTTTGCCGGGATCGAGGATTGAACCCCGACCGCCAGCACAGAAGTCTGACACCTTACCTCTAGACCCCAGGTCACACTTATCTTTTTAATTACACCCTCAGTTCATCCATTGGGGGTTTGACCCCCGACATTTTTGTCATAAGAAAACCAGGATAGATGAGCCTGACACGTTGTCTATAGATTATCTGACCTCATACCTTACTTTCTTAATAGAATATCAACATTTGTGGAACCACATACAGTAGGATTCTGGTAAGAATTTAAATTTAAGTCAACTCGAACTTTATATGTAAGAAACCAATCAAAATTACATTAACATCAATTTAAAGGTTTTCCTAAAACTGAAAATTAATGAGATATACTACTTGTGCTAAAAAACATATAGTTATTAAAGATTATGTTTATTAGTTATCAATAAATCCATCCACATCGGTGGTCACTTGGATTAACATGTCAGGCTCACAATATACTGGATTGCTGGTGAGATAAGAGTTTGAATCAGGGCTGGGTGAGGTTTGCTCATACCCTTTCCGCGTGAATGAGAGTGCAAGTTCTCTATAACCTTCTACCCCCATTCCTAAGTTTTAGATCAAGCTGATAATAGCCTTGGTGTTAAACTCGGAACATGTTGATACCTTTCATCCTCAAATTGTCTCGAGCCACATTTTGAAATATCAAACAACTTCATAAATAACACGGGATTTATGGATTTCTGCGACGTGTCTCACTGCTCAGTTTATTAAACTCACTTTATGTTGGTTCTTTCTTATAACTCGGTCTTGCCAACTGTCCAGTCTCAAGCGATAGTACACAAGGACATGAAACTTATTGTGTTTCGGCTATCAGGATACAACTTTTGACGCTAGGCTAACATATAAAATAAATGTCACGACACATTTTCTCAAACTTTCTCATGTAGTGAGTTATAAATTGGAATAAAATTTATTTTCAATAAACTACCCTTAAATGAATTTCCCCCCAAAAAACCATGATTAAATAGCTTTGTTTGTAATATCAAACAATCCTCAAAAATATATTTTAAACAAATAGTTATAACCACTTTCAAAAAATTAAAAATTTTCAAAAATTGACACCATCTCAGATCTAAGCCCAAGGACGGGTGGGCACAGACCGATAGACAAAACATGGGGACAGACATAATTGTAGAACCCACTTTTTTCGAGTTCAGGGCTCACACAAAACGTAATGATTCATCAAAATCTCGAGATCTAAAATGTTCATGAGTATATTACTCTCTCTTTAAATGAGAAAGTATAACGACTTACAATACCACACGAAAGTGGCGATACTAGATACTAGCAAATAGGTCCGTAATTATACTAAATTCAAATTAATCGGACCGTACAATAATTAAATTGAAATACACTGGGATCAAAATCAAAGTTTGTTTTTTTGTATGGGGTTTAGGGAGAGGGGGGAGGGGGCAAGGAGTGTTATCATCACCTCACCTAGATTTTTAAACTCTAAGGCACAAAGCTTTGAGACCACATTGATAAAAAAAAATATTTTTATAAGAATTGATTAATAATCTTTGGGTTCTGTTGCTATTTCATTCAATAGCACCAGAATATAACTTTCAAATCAAGGATCGTACGATTTTACAGGTGGCTAAGTTGTGTAATAGTGGTATTCGGATGTTACAGTTTGCAATTCTGCTAAAGTAATAACATGTCAGCCACGGGACAATGAACGCATGCGCACAATATTGCTTTAAGATTTGGACTATCAAAATCTATGTCCATTGACTTGACGGTCGCTCTTACTTTTATCATGTTTTAACAGTAATTGTTGGTCCATTAAAGCCTTACAAAAAAGGGCCTTAATTTCACTCAATAACAGTTTATTAAATTGTGAAGGCAGAGTGGAAATCCATTAATAAAAAATTTTTGTATGACTTGTCACCTGCAAACAAGACTTGACAAGCTTGAAGTTAAGTCTAGGGGCCTATTCATTTAGGTAATTTGTGTTTAGACACTAGATTTAGACTCGTCTGCAACTAAACCATTAATGTGTATTATGGTTATAATTATTATTACTGTAGGTATTTAACATTCAATTTTTGAACCGACTGATCATACCACCACACGAGAATTTCTATGTACTAGATTAAAAGGGCCTATACATTTCGCCGGTAAAAATATTTTCACACACCATCTAGGGCTCTTTTACATGCCACAAATGACATGGGACCAACGGCTTTACTTCCCCCTCTGACGGATGTTGTGCTACGGATTTTTATCGCTCAAGACTGGGTTTCAAACTACGATCTTGAGGCGAGAACTTTACCCCAAAACAACTGAGGTCAACATACCATGTGTGTTTATATTTCATTATGTTTTGTCTTTGTTGAAAATAATAATAGAAATAAAATTCGATGTACTGAATACTTTTGTTTATTTTTGTTTCAGGTACGAGCTACAAATGTGATAAGTCATTATTCTCAGTGAGTAATATAAAAACGTTATCTCTGTTGTTTATTAGGGTATAAATATTTATTCTCTTAGAAATTATTATCAAGAATAATTAATGTGAAGCTATTTGCTACTTTAAGCAATATTCTTAACAATTGTAACTCAACCATGTATTTACGAGTATACGGGAAAGAGTGGGGGTACAAGGAGTGAATGAAATAGTAGACGATGCAAGACTGAGATGTTATGACCATGTAATGAGGATGGAGAAAGAAAGGAGGCCAAAGAAAATTATGGAAACTATGTATGTAGAAAATAGACCGCAAGTGAGAGAAGAATGGTGGAAGAATAGAGGAAGATGGAGGCATTTTACTGAACTGACCTGGTCATAGGCTGGAAACAGTTGACTATGATTATGATGATGATGATGATGATGATGATGAAGATCTACGAGTATACATCACCTTGATATTAAACTACCATTAGAGCTAAATTTAGTGTAGCTAATATGTTTAAAGTGATGTGACCATACAATAAGTTGACCTTACACTGCTGTCATAATAATTTACAATTCGTGATCTTATGCAGTGTATGTTGAGGAATATTTTCATACATACAATTTATTACTATAACTCACTAGCACATAACTACTAACTTGAAAGCTATTACAAACATTGAATATTGCTTCTAAGGACGCTACGTACTTATGACGTCTAAAAAATCTAAAAAATAGTTTATTTTAAAAACATCTGCAATTTAGGCTAGTTTGTCTATTCACAAAAATGGCCATTAGAACCGCGCATGTATTTCTATAATAGGAAACAAGGAAAATGTAATAATTTTATATTCAAGTATAGGCTGTTCAATCACAAATAGTAGATTGAGTGTGTATACATACACTCGTCAGTGGAATAGGGGAAGTGTTATCAAAACATAGACAAGAGGCCTCGCAGGGTGAACTGTTAATTTTCTTCCCTCTTCTTTCAAATTTTCGTCTAGAATGTGATAGTGCGTAGTGCTCTTAGTTTTGTCAAGCTAAGATCCAGCCCACACTTCAAAATGGCTTTGAAATCGCCAAGTAGGCAACGTCGTTAAGTAAAAGTTTCATTTGTACAGGCTTTGTTAATGGTCAAGAGCACTTAAATATTGCACTCCAGACGCAGACTAAATACTATTTTAGAGACACCAGTCCAAATCTCACTTGATTAGGATTTGTCTCCCTCTTTTGCGGAATCTGACGAGATACGATAAATCTAAGTTCACTCTAAGATAATACTCAGATGCCAATGGGCCTTTAGAAATAAAATATCTAAGTAGGATCTACTCTTTACAGTAAACGAACCGATAGTCTGCGTAGTCCGGCTTAGTACGCCTTAAATACGGTGCTATACTCAATACAGGATGACACCTACCTAGACCAGAATGGAATGGGCCAGTTTCATAGTCCGGCTTGGAGTGCCCCAAGTGCAGAGCTATACAATATACATGTCCATACCTACCTAGACCAGAATGGAATGGGCCAGTTTCATAGTCCGGCTTGGCGCGCCCCAAGTGCAGAGCTATACAATATACATGTCCATACCTACCTAGACCAGAATGGAATGGGCCAGTTTCATAGTCCGGCTTGGCGCGCCCCAAGTGCGGCTTGGCGCGCCCCAAGTGCGGCTTGGCGCGCCCCAAGTGCAGAGCTATACTATATACATGTCCATACCTACCTAGACCTGAATGGAATGGGCCAGTTTCATAGTCCGGCTTGGCGCGCCCCAAGTGCAGAGCTATGTCAAATACAATCTACCCCATCTACGGTATGAAAGGTGGTGAACACTAACAGAAGGGTATTTATTGTAAACCTTGACCGAAAGTTATTAATGTCAACCTATTCGAAAATAATAATAATTTTCTTAGTAATACTATATGCCCTATTATTATTATTATTATCATATCGAAATAGGTTGGTATTAGTTACTTTCAGTCAATACTTGCAATAAATAACCCACTAGCTGCCACTATCTTCTTATACCATAGATAGGGTATACGAAATTGAATGGAATGGGTTACTTTACATGAGAAATTGTCCCACTCCATTCTGGTCAAGGTAGTTTTCGGAATGTATATAGTAAAGCGCCGAACTTGAGGTGTGCTAAGCCTGACCATGAAACTGGCCCATTCAATTCTGATATAGGTAAGTGTCGTCCTGTATTTAGTATAGTAGTACTACATCTGGGGCGTGCTAAGTATGGCTATGAAACTGGCATTGACTGAAATACAATGAATATTATCTTATGGAAGAGGGTTGGGGTCGGGAAAATTTAAAAGGCGTGACTCTTCAGTCATCAGGTTTGTTAACGTTAGTTCAAAACACCCACTATATTTCCACAAGAGTTACAAACTAACTTAACATAGAGTTACAGTACACCTAATTCTACACGACCAGCCCTAGCGCTTAGATTCTTACTGATTGAAGGCCCATTGGCGGAAACGTGGGCTCAGTCACCAAGCTGGATTTGTTTGTTGGTGACGAGATTAAGTCTCGACTGGGTGTTATGAGGGTGGTTTCCCTTAAAACGTTTTTTCACTCTCCCTTCATGCAAATGCGAGTACACGCCTTTAAATTCAACTTTCCTAATCCCTATAAAATCAGCTTAGTTACTACATATCTGTCAGCACAGATGGGTAGTATAACGTAGTGCTAACAAAAACACTTTATAATTTTTAATATATCAGATAAGAATTATTTCTAGAATACCACATGTTGGTGACTTTCAATTCAATCATTTTTGGTGATCGAAAGGTGGCTTACTTTAAAAATCAAGGTTTAGTTAAGTGTGGTGCCAAATAGAAAGAAAAAAAAACTATTTGTATGTTAGGATGAACCCAAATACAAAGAGTTAATTTATTTGTCAGCATCATTCATATAGAACCAAGGTCCTCTTTACGTGTAGTCGAATACTCAAGTCCCAAGGAGACAAGACATGATGCCTCGGTGCTCTCGCCCATAACACGAGTCCTTCACACAAATGCAGTTAAAGTGAGTTTTGTATAGACTCCCTTCTAAATAATGTCATTCTAATTTATTTTGGTTCTAGGTGAGGAGTGAGGGGAAATCCTTTGTGTTCAAATGTTGATTGATATGTTCTTCCCCACGATGGCAGCGTGGCTAGTGTGGGAGTTTGAGCAGCCCAGAGCAATTTTACCGGGATACAGTGTCCACTTATTCCCTGTTTGACTCGGGCTCTCAGTCATGAAGCTCGCTAATTGCTGTACCTATCTACTTGGGTTGACCAAAGAACGTCAACCAGGGCATTGTAATCAATTATAATAACAAACGTTGTGTACCGAGGCTGGTCGTTAGGCAATTAGAGCTACAATATTCAGGGGTGCAAAACTTGGACCACTGTAACTCTGCCTCCCATGTTTCCCACACACGTGATCATGAGGTCTTGGATATGAGGATCGCAATATCCTCTTATTTTCGGATACTAAGAATTTAGGATTATAATTTCCTTCAGTCGCATTAGGGCTGTATTTATATTTTATCACTGTTTTTTTTTTATAAACCCGCCTTACTACCGGTTCAGGTTATACGCATCATTGTGGTTTTCTCTATCTTCTTTCCATGAAAGAAGGGTTACATTTCATGTAAGTTACCCTCCCAATCAGGACCTATTATAATAAATGATTAATATCCATAGTGAGACACGCAAAAATAAGTTACCCGCCCAGTCTCTCTACAAACTTCGAACACTGAATGTTGTGGAGATGAGTCGAGTGTAATTTAGAGGAAGTTAACCTACATTTGAGAGGAAAGTGAAAGTGGGGAAGCTATTGGGGAGAAAGGGAGAGGTAGAAACGATCACATTTCACTAGGTCAGGGGTTTAATCTTGAACTATATCACTGATGACCCATACATTACGTCCAGGGAAACCTTTGTGTGCTCGCAGGAGCAGGATACACCCAATATTATTGCTGAGGGAACTGCAGGTGTTGTGTAGAAAAGCTTTATCTTCGCTCTCTCTCTCTCTCGGTTAACTGTTGCCAAATCTCCTCGCTCTCATGTCTGAAGGTGGTATGCTAGGGTAAGAAGGAGCTACCAGCAACCTCGACTAACCAGCGTTGCAAAATCTATCTTATATTTGAGAGGATATTGACCACACTAAAACGAGAGAATGACAACGCTGTTTCCCAATAGTAACCATGTAGTTCCCTCAGCGATGAATTCCAATTAGAAAGGATTGAATGTTTAACCATCACGGCCTTGAAATTGAATTATAAATCCGTGCCTATTTCTGGTATTTACATATTGAACAAAATAGAAAAAACCAAGTGAGAGCTTATTTCAAGAGTCTTGTTGGCAAATACTCTAATCGGCGGTATAGAACACTTTAAGATTGTTTAATCTGTTTTAGTGTTATGAGAAGGTTGGGGTGCACATCCCGTCTATGTGTATTGAGGATATTATTTTCTAAGTGGTTTCCCACACTTCTTCCACGAACATATGGATAATTCCTCTAAATTATAACTTATTAATCCTTAGACAGCTAGTATAGTCAAAAGCCGATAGCCTAGACTGGTATTGAAACTTTGTTAACATAAAAGTGAGACCTTCATCGACTGGAGCCCACAAAAGGCGTTGGGTGGGCACTCGTGGCTTGCAGACACTATAATGTGTACCCCTGCACTGTACGGTGTTGGGAGATAACATAATAATAACTCGTACGTTTGTTCGCGTTTCATATTAATATTCCGCTAGTTCGTTTGCTGCTTTCAAATGAAGGGACACAGCATTGGACATTTTTGTTGTTGTTTTATTTGCACTAGAGAAAGAATCTGAAAGTGTTTCTAAAGCAATTTTTAGTTGGAGGCTTTTGACAGAAACAATTTTGTTGGTATAGAGAGAAGAGTTATTCTGAATTTTTTATATTGGCGTCCCATGAGATATTAGCCCATATCTAACTAGTAATTGTAAATTAAAATAAAATTATTTTCAATAATTTTTTCCAAAAATAATTTGATTCTCTTGGTCCTTTTAAGATTTAATGCATTATGAAGCTTTTATCCTCTCTCATTTATAGACACCAATTGGTATTCAAATTGGTGCCAATGGACCATTCATATTGATGGCAAAGTATTGAAGAACTAAGTGCTCTCAGTTATGGTAGGGCTCAAAATTATGTGATTCTATGGTGAAATTGTGAGATGCTATGGTGAAATTATGAGATGCTATGGGGAAATTGTGAAAGTGAGGTTATTTTAAACTAGATATTTACTATTCGCTTTATAAACATAGATTATCAGGGCTGCCATCCGTCTGGAAAACGGGGAAATGTCAGGGAATTTGGTTTGACTTGAAAAAAATCAGGGAAATATCAGAGAATTTCTCAAATTTCCTAAAAATGACTGGAATTTTAAAATATAAAGCAAAAATTTTTAAAGTGTTTAACTATTTTGCTAACAACCTGTTTTTACATTAATGTTTCTATGCACATAAATTAACTAAAATTGCGATCGTATTTTATGGACTTAACATTAAAGGCTATTGCCATACTGTGGCATTACATAATCCAAAAACAGCTGTGCATGTGTAAATATCAGCGCATGCGCCGTGGTCACCGTTCTAGGTGTGAGAAAGCGTCTGCACATGCTTCGATTTGACACGTAATATGTATGAGGGCATTTGATCTTTTGTGTTCTTAGTTTCGAAGTAGTGACAAAACGGTGATTTGTCGTTATTCTCTATTTATGACTTAATTATTTTTAAATAATGTTTTAATTCATTATTATGCTATGACGTTATATTAAAATAGTTTATTTAACGAATCAAAAGAGTTGCAAATTCACTTTTTCAGTTTAATGACTCTTTGCGCATGCGCAAATACATATTTATTTTAGTGTTTCTCACTTCTAAAATGACATGGATATTTGTTTTGAAGTTCAAACCGTTGCCTCTAAAACATACACTATTTACAAATAGAAATAAAAGGTTTTGTGTAAATGTGTGAAAAGCAATGCATCCATACTCCTAAAACAAGCATCAAATAATCAAGTAAAAAATAATTTATTTATGATAGGCCCAAGCCTTAAAGTTTTTTTTATCGTTAGTAAATGTGGTTATCATTAATATGGAGTTGGTGCATGGACTACTTGCATTGCATGTATTGACGGGAAGGTTGAGTTTTGAATCCTGGTTAGGTGCACTTGGGGNGCGGTTACTCATTTTATCTCCATGCTAATGGGTGTTCATCTTTTTTAAGCTACCTTTCTCATTCCTGCCACATTATATATATTTGTTGGAACTAATATATTTTTGTCTAGAAAACCTGGAATTGTCAAGGAATTTCAGTATTAAAAATTAGTGGCAACCCTGATAATACTCGTTCCCGATTTAAAAAATAAATTAAACATATAAAATAAGCTTTAGTATCATAAAGCTATCAGATATAGGCTAGGAGGATAATGAAATAAAATATCTTATACGACAGTTACAAACATTACCAAAACTACTTTCTTATATTCATACGTCATGTCATGTGCAGCTGTCAATTTTGATGAAATAATATAGTAAAACTTCATCAATTTTTTCTTCAACTTTTTGTTTTAACTTATTCCTACCAAAAGCCTTTAATATAGCGTATAGCAGATAGATTAGTTTAGGCCATTCACGGTGACTTTGCCCATTTATGAAATTTAAAAATTACCTTAAACAGCTTTGAATTCATACTCCGTGAATATATCTTGTCATTTCTGGCAAGTGATGTAAACTGAATTTGATTGTTTAAGTTAGTAAAGATATCGGCGGGGTGTATGAATACAGAAATACTTTTAAGTATCTGTTGAACTGTCGGAAATTAAATTAGTGTGAACTAGCTATATCACCTACCTTCCTACCAAGATTATATAATACTACAAATATGTTTTTTTAAAGTGAGTCATTGCATCTTCGAGGCAAACGAATTCTGGTTTAAGTTTTTTTTTCTTGCTTTCATTTAGCTTTCTTTGATAGTGGTCTTTCTTGTTCATCTACAGCAGAGATTTTAAGCCTTTTTAAACTCACGGTGCACTGAACAATATGCTAAATTTTTTAAGGCCCAACATATATTTTTTTTTACAAAAATGAGTATTAATATTACGTTTAAAATTTATACAGGTATAATTTTAATAATTTGTTATTATTAAAAATTATGTTTATCATGTATTTTAAAAAAAATATTTTTATTCATAAATATTGTTTTCGCTTCTTTTGGACCCTCCCTCAAACTTCTGGGGCACACCGGTTGAAAAACGCTGATACACAGGGTACTGTTTCAACACACATCATAAAAATAATTTACAACCAGAATAAAATTTACGCACATATTCAAACTTGAAATAATCTCAAGCACTAAGAGCGTACGGTCAACATGTAGGGAACACGATTTAAGGGCAGTGTTTATACAATTTTTATAACAAAACTTTTTTTTTAAAAAGAAATTATATGAATCTTCATTAGAAACAGAGACAAATTTTCTTCACATGGTGATATCAACAGTAACTTGAATACTTGAAGATATGTCAGCATGGCTGTCCTGAAATTTAATTAAAAAAATGTCTTTTAATTTTAAAAGTTTCTCATCTAACGCTGCAATGCTCATGACAGATATTCAAGAACTGTTGATCCAACATGTTATGAAAATTAAACTTTGTTCGTAATGGAGCAATATTTTATTTATTTTAGCCAAACTAATGTTTTGCTATAAAAACTATAAACACACTGCCCTGAGACGTAATCTAAAAAGAGACGTTAAATATGTCCTGACAGGAATTAGAGCCCTAGATCTCTGATTTTACGTGACACTTTTTTACAAACTGAACTGTAACGAGTATTGCCCGATTCTGAGACTCTTTCATCCGTATAGCTCTCTCCCAATACTCTGAAACCATGATTACAGACCATGATTGCCAGAACGTACTGATTTAATGTCCATTATAATTTATTAGGATATCACATTATGAATAATCCCCAGTTAGGACATACATTGTACTAATGGATTTTGAATTTTTAGAGAGGCTTTAGTGACCCAAAGGCCTCAGAACGGAATCTGTCTTAGTCTTGGATAGCTCGGTTATTATCAATGTTAGCTAACATTTTTGTTTCAGGGTAGAAATCCTTGACTTAGCAATTATTTTTAATTATTTTCATACATCTTCAGTTTAATGTAGATTTTACGAATTAACTTTAATAAATGCACGTAGATATTGGTTTCCGTTCGTCATTATTTTATATTGGCTTCTCACATTGTCTAAATTGTTGATACCCAACCATTTCTATATGCCTTTTGTTTTCAAACAAGACAGTATCGATGGGATAGGACTATGACGCCAATCCTATTTTGTTTGCCTTGCTATTAACGTGGAGGATGTGGCTCATATACCGGCTTGGTCAACTGAGGGTGATTTATTTTCTAATGCACTATCTCTACAATATTGTGGGTACATTTCTTCTCAAATATTAAGCTCTCAGCCTTACCTCACTATAATAAATCGGTGTATGTCCTGGACAATAGTAATAGTAAGACTCAGAGAACATGAAAAAAAATATGGCTAAGTTTATTAATAAATGGGGTAACAATGTGCCATTAAAAGAGAGATAAATCATTTAAGGTGATTTAATTGGCCTTTCACATTTGGTGAGGAAAGCGTACAACCCGAACGGGTAGTGAGACGCAGTGTTAAATAATAATAATAATAATAATAAAGCGAGAGCAACGCGTTAGACCGAATGACCACCGAAGAGGCTAACTAGATTTCTTATTTACAGCTTGACACTTATAAAATCGTGAAAACGCATACTTTTTAATATATTTGTAAAACCTGGAAATGTCGAGTGTTTCAAAACTGACAAAGTGTATTAAAATATATTTCTAAAATAACAAACCATTGCGAATGAACAACGCTGTTTCGTGTTGTGGAAGTGTAACTTGGGCGGGCATTAGTAGACGGCTCCCGTCTCCAAGGCTACCAACAATTCCGGTCCACCTTGGATCCCGCCCACCCTTTAAAAGAGGCTCTCACTTACTGCTGCAACTCTTACTTGCGGTCAGATCCTCTGGGATGCTGGTGGCCGGGGAGGAGGAGCTCTTGGCGGCACCAACTGCTGGAACAAAACACTTGTTTGTACACTTCTTGTACGCTATAACTTTAATAGGAAGGACCTTTATCAGACAACTATACACGTTATTGGATCTACCTTAATGTACGTGAAGCCATGTGGTTTGCAGCCGTCACTTTTTATACTTATTTTCGATATCTATAAAATAATGGCCTGCAAATAAAATGGTAAAATATGATTAATTTTGGACGGAAAATAATGTTTGTATTTTCTAAAAGCTATTTTCTATTTATATAGGTTTGTTTAAGTGTTAGTCTGTTTTACTGCCCGTTTGGGCTGTTTGCCTCTATTATTCTAAAAAACCACTGGATAAAGGAGAATTTTATGGAAATGCTTCTAGTATTTGGTTGAAAAGCGTATAGCAAAGCATGACTGGAAGTATTTAATTAATAATAATAATAATATTTAGCACCGCGTCTTACTACCCGTTCGGGTTATACGCTTTAAGTACTAATTACTATAATGGATTAGGAATTGGGAAGGTTGAATTAGAGGAAGTGAACCCGCATTTGCGTGGAGGGAGAGTGGAAAACCATTTAGGAAAAACCACCCCAGTTCACCCGACCGAGATTCGAACCTCGATCTCCCCGTCCTCGGCGGTCGAGCTCAACACGACAAATGCGTTAGCCAACTACGCCACCGAGGTGGGTCAGAAGTATTTAATTATTGGTTCTCCCCATCTTACTACTGGTCCTGGCCATAGCGGGGTAAGAATGACTAAGGTTGAATTTAGAAGAGATATACCTACATTGTCGTGGAGGAAGGATAAACTACTATTAAGAAGAAAAAAAACACCCTTAGAAAAACCAGGTTAAAGCTCGAACCTTGCCTCTCTTCAGCAAACCAAACTTGACGTTCAGCACACCTGACTAATGATGTGGATAATTGGAAGTAACAACCTTTCAAAGCACCCAGTCTGGATTTAAACCCGGCCTTTCAAGCCATTTGGGAGTGCTAACAAACTACAAAATCAAAGGCTATGATCACGTCTCATCCCAATGGACGAGTGTTTAGGGAAGCAAACTAAGTAAATGCAGTGTTTATTTTAAGTTGCCTTAACTAAACTATGGAATAAAAACTCTTGGAGCCACATATATTACGAACTCCGAGTTACTTGTACTTTAACTATTTTTACGCTAGGGGAATATTAAGAAACATTGTCCCTTCCAGGATTTAAACCATCAAATTATCTTGAGTGAAGATGGGCGATAATGTATTGCATAACGCCCTGGCAATATCTCCCACATGAAGGGCTGGCTACAGCTTTAGAAGATCTTGATTCGAAACCGGGCTATATTAGTATGTTATTAACAATTCCACATCTATATGGTTTGGGTGCATACTCTAATAATTTTGTTTAAGCTGGTTCTAAGTTAAGGTGTTGATAAATCCTACCTATATTTAACCCACTATATATAAAGTAGACCCATATTTAAAATGGCTCAAAATCAACTTAAAATAATACAAACACAAGTACTGTGTACAAGGGAACGTTTATATATTTATACTTCTATGAATTTCTTTCTTATATGTTCATTTAATAAAACTTCACCATCTTTTTACTGTTTTTAGCTGATACATATATACAAATAACCACTTTCAAATGCTAAATTATTTGTTTGTGTGAAATTATTATTTTAAAACCTTTCTTTAGATCTAGGTTGTATTAAAAAAGTTTAGTAATGGCCAGCTTTGATAAGTAATGAAAGAAGAGGGTGATCAAAACAAATAGTTGACGAGTTAAACTCAATATTTTATTAAAATGTAGGTTACTTTAGTATCATACTGGGGTTGAACAGGGGCTATCCCTCCCGTCCCACTTAGTCAGCCACACCAACAATACGCCCAACACTGCCAGTAAGTTACTTAATTGAGAGTATTTAACTTAAACTAGGTGTCGTGGAATTATTTTACATGATAAATTATAATATATTTATGTTTATACAGGCTTACATATTTTGAAATAAGTTTATTAATGACTAATATTTGAAAGTTTAGCCTCTATAAATAACAATGGCTTAAAATCAATATAAGAAGAATGCTAAAAAAATAACAAGATTAATGGTTGTTTTTATGGGAAAATTTTTTAGGGATGATTCACTAAAAAACTCTTTTTGAAAATTTTGTTCTAATATACTGTGCATATGTGATACATTTTGTACGGTTGTGAGATACAATTTATTTACTTTCACTATCAAAATTCAAGTACTATGTTGTTGTTTTAACTAGAGATGGGAAAACTTCAGAATTAAAGCCGGTGTTTTACAAATTATTATTATTTGCTTCGTGTCTTAATACATGTTCTTGTTATACACATTTAGTTACAATAATTGGTCAAGGCGAAAGAAGGTGAAGCTAGAGGAACCGCACCTACATTTGCGTGAACGGAGAATGGGAAGCAAATTAGGAGAAAAAACTCCCTCAGTACACCTGCCCTAGGTTTTTGAGCACTGACCTACACGTCACCGTAAAACCAGACTAGATGAGCTTGACATTTAGTTCACGTGCATACCGGTGCGGGTATTATAATTTACCAAAAATGGATCACAGAAAAACTAACAAATCTCAGATATACCATGCTTTCATAAATGTTTCAGATTCAATCTAGCTAGATATGATATGTTATTTAAGGTAATCCTACAGTGAAATCGTACTTCACAATTTTGACAGGTGTATAATTATAAGCTATAAATAGAAATTCAATGATTTTTACGGGCGATGGGGGTTAAACTTGCTATTTATGGGGTTTTTTCATACCATTGAGTAAAGTGATTAAATTCTGAAAATTGAAAAATATAATATTATTATTATATAATATTAATGTTAGAGATATTTCATTTTTTACGAAGTGTACACAGTTAAATATTTTAATATCTGTAGTATTAATAAAATTAATATTAAAAAAAATATCTATATACCTAATATGAATCTCTAGTTATACTAAATTTCAGACCCACTCATTGATTGCTTTACCCTAGCAATGGTACGTAAAAAGCATGAAATAGTAAGTAGTAGCTCCTTATAATTCGTGAAATGTAATTATTTGAAATAATTGAGTCACTATTTACAACTTATAAATACACGCGTTAGAATTGTGTAACGCCTTTTAAACTATCTAATGACCTTAACCAGCAGAGACGACCAGTTTATCAGCTTTGTTTTATTTTAAAAGGAAACGCTAGTTAAGTTAATATGTTTACATTTTTAAAATGGCCGAATGGTTGAAGGCGTCACTCAAGTGTTATACTAGCCTGCTTAAAATGGGGAGATCGGGGTTCGAGTCCCGTTTGGGTCTAGTGAGGGTGGTTTTCCAAAATTGTTTCCCACTCATATTGCAGGCAAATGTGGGTATACTGCCTCTAAAATGATTCTTTACTCATTCCTACCCCATTAAAATAATTATAATATTATATTCATATAATCTGAGCAGGTAGAAAGACGCGATAGGAAAAACCCCAACCTTGTAGGTTAAAATAAAGAAAATAGGTTCAGAAAAAGTCATGTTTACATTTTGCAATCCCCATGACATACAGTATATTCAAGGACTGTTAAGATTACTATGTGAAGAAAATAAAATCAAACGTGGCCTATCTAGGCTACATAAACAATATTTTATTTGTTTTGGACAAAAAGTATTTTGTCATAGTAACTAAAAAAAATACAGATTTTAACTTGTGATTCCTTCTAGTAACCTTTAAATAAAAATTATTTTCTTGGCGCTGATTTAAAAGTTTGGAATTGGAATATGTGGAAACCTTGGTCATTGTCCTCCCTTTAAACGTTGGTGGAGCGTGATTCGTGATACGTAGAGTGGAGGTCACTCTTTAAAGATCTGCGTCTCGATTGAACTTGATATCAACTTCCTCCTCTTCTTATGATGAGGACGAAACTTGAGCGTGTCGCGTAGAATGTGTCCCTTCACACGCACGTCTTCTGTCGTCCGTGGCGCGTTAATTGTCGGCCGAGAAGGAAGTCACGGAAGGATCCTTGCGAACATCCTACATCTGTAGTTGACTTTAGGACGTGGTGACATTGGGGGAAATTCTACTACTTCATTTTGTAACTGGTACCCACGCCAATGGGCAAGCCGACAAAGAAATTCACTAATGTAGTGTTGCCTGAATAGTTCTTCTCTCTCCTTCCACGCAAATTCAGACACACCTCCAATTTACACCATCATTTTTATACTATTATTTTTGAAGTACATATTTAAATGTTGAGTAAACAGAGAAGTTATACATTATAATGTTTTGAAAAATTAATCAATAATAATATTGTTGAAGTAGAATTTAAATATCGCTTAAAAACTTTTAAATATTGCTAAACAAGTAGTAAAAAACAAGAATAAAATACGTTGATGATATTGAAAGATAATACATAAAATTCGGTTAATTATTAGTTAGTCTTGTTGGTTATAATAAACACATTAAAATTAATAATTTATGATAAAAAACCCACGTATAAGACTATATCATGTAGTTCACAATTATTATAACATCTGATAAATGCTTTTGAATAGGCTATTAAATCCTACCCACCTCGGTAACGTAGTTAGCTAACGAGCTAGTTTGGTGTAGAGCTAGACTGCCAAGGTTCGAATCTTTCTAGGGTGAACTGAAGGTGGTTTCCTAAATGGTTTTAAATCCTCCCTCCACGCAAATACGGTTCACTTTCTTTATATTCAACCTTCCCGATTCCTAACCCATTCGAGTAAAGAGTACATAAGCATGTAACCAGAACGGGCAGTAAGACTTGCTGATAAAAAAAAAGAGAAATAACACTCCTTGTAAAGTAAATGGTCCGGAAGGGGAGCGGTGATCCGACTCTCGTGTTTGGCACCGAGGCGTGGTCAACTCGGATGCTTGTTCGCGTCTTGCCTACCCTCCAGGAGGAAGTTTGTTGGGGGCCAGAGGTCGACGCTCTTTACCTAGCTCCTACGAGAGGGGCTATTTCCCACAGCGGACTAGGCCCAGCAGAGCGAGACCAAGCCACATTGTCTTCAGTCGGCCCACACTACACGATATAGTACAGGCACGAATTTCTGAGCCCTTAAAAGAAATTCGCCAACGATAGACATGCGGGCATAAGCGTCAGTCTTGTAATTCTGGTTTGCAGCTCATGTGGAGGTAAAGGTTTAGGACCCAGCCACAAATACTGAGTTTTTATTTTCCTAAGATGTTTCCTTCTCTCCCTCCATGAAATTAAGGTACACTTCCTTTAAATTCTCCTTTACTCATTCTTACTGATTAGTTTAAATAGTTATGATAATTGCTTGAGTTAATAAAACTTGAAGTACGAGAGAGAGAAAAACACACCTTTATGTCAACTATTCCAACTAAAAAAGTATTTGATTAACTATACTAGATGCGTGTTTAGAAAAATAGAGGTATTAAAAACACACACCTGTAAAAACGTAAGAGCAGGGAAAATATAGGGAATTTATTTGTTTGGAAAAACAGGGAAAACACAAGGAATTTGGCACAAAAAAACCCAGCGAAACATTTGTGAATTTAGGCCATTAAACTGCAATCTTGAAATAGTTTTATTTTATGAAAAGAACTACTAACTGAATAACTAAAAAAGACAATTCGAACCTATGTTTTATCAAAACTCCCCATCTAACCTGAAACATTTTTGCTATTTTCCTCTCTGAAATTGTAAGTTGAGTAATGATTGCTTATTTCTCCATCAAATTCAAATATTCATACATAAATTTACCTTAACTTTGCACTAGTCAATTGTAATAAGAAATAATAATATTTAGCACCGCACCTTACTACCTGTTCGGGCTATACGCTTTAAATACTAATTACTCTAATGGATTAGGAATTGGGAAGGTTGAATTAGAGGAAGTGAATACACATTTGCGTGGAGGGAGAGTGGAAAACCATTTAGGACCCCCCCCCACCCCCAGTTCACCCGACCTATATTCGAACCTCGATCTCCCCATCCTCAGCAGTAGAGCTCAACACGACAATCGCGTTAGCCAACTACGCCACCGAGGCGGGTAATTGTAGTAAGATTTAAAAAAAAAATCGCTAATGTGTTAGGGATGAGGACGGTTGAATTTAAGGAAAGTGAACCCTCATTTGCTTGGAGGGAAAGTGTAAAAACATTTAGGAAAACCACTGTCATTACCCACAATTGGGATTTGAGCACACATTTCCCCGTCATCGGGAGTCTAGTCTATTGAAAGAGTGACACCTTGTACCATACGGGGTGAAAATAAAATTTTATTCCTCCATATTTTAACCCGAGCTGTCTATAAAAATGGGGATTTCTTCTGGAAAATACAGGAAACTTTGTAATAAGAAAATAGTGGCAGCCCTGTATAAATAAATTATCTATGTACATCAGAGCAGGAAAAATAGATTCAGGATCTCTAGTGGCGTGGACGGTAGCTTTCATGTTGTAGATATTAATAAGCCACATCTGAAAGTTTAATACGGCACCTGTATTTTCCATCGTTATCCAATGGTTAATGAAATATGGCGTTTTTCTTGCCAACTGCTCAATGAATGTGGTGAATGCAAAGTTTAAGTAGGTGCATATTGGTGGGAAAATCACTCATACAGGAGAGTAAAGTTTTCCAAACGAACAGCGTGTCATTTCAGGTTGATATACATGACAAAAGCTAATACTGGATAGCAGAAATTTTAGTAAGTATTCAGTGGAGTCTTTAGAAATAGAATTTTGTTGAAACCAAACTTATTTTTCCAAGGTTTGCATCATAATACCCACTTGGACTGTCAGTGTATATACACTTAGTAGGTAACGATGAGGTAAAATGGTAGATAAGCCTACCCACATTTGCTTGAAGAGAATGTAAGGTAACACATAGGAGAAATAGCTTAGGTTACCCAGCCGGCATTAAAACCTCGACCTCCCCCTTCACTGGATTGATAGATTATGTGAGACTGATGCCTTTCCTCACTCGTACATGAGTTTGATCAGAGGCCGCTACATACGTACAGGTATACCTGTGAGGTTTGCCTGTACAGGTACGCCCGTCCGGTATAACTGAACATGTGGACAAAATAACTACATTTGTTTCGACCTGCACAGGCAACCGGAGCAAATAATTAATTTCTTTCGATATACCTGCGTCGGAGCAAACTGCTCAGGCATACCGGAACGTGGCTATGCAATGTTCGCGATGAATCATGCAAGTGTGGATAACACGTCCATCTTCATGTGCGAATATTTGCCATTCATAGCAAATAACGAACATCGTTCCACCTACAGTAGCCCCATGGCTTCTTTGGTGCTGAATGACAGCTCACAACTGACTGCTAAAAGCTGTGAAATGTTACCAGACCAAATTATGTATCCCTACGCCAAACCATATGATCTGCAAAAACATGTGTTTGGCAGCTGTCACTTTTGACGGTCAAAATTTAGGTATATACCCAAGGGTTGACTGTCAGAAGTCAGCTGTGAGCTGTCAGTCAGCACCAAAGAAGATATGGGGCTACTGTATAGTCGGTAAACTACCACACACCAAAGTGAACGAATAATCATCTTATAGCATGTTGGTGTAGGCCTCCACACCTCGTTAACGAACATTTTCGGTAGGTTGTTGAGTTCTAGAAAAGAAGACTACACCATTTCAGAATAAAGAAGAATATAAAATCACTTTAAGGCATATTTTAAAATAATTTTAAAAATTGATAAAATAATAAATGAAATCAGGAGCGGATGAGATCTTTGAGCACAACTGGTTTGCTTAAAAGTCCATGGAAAGAGAATTTTCTTGTACCAGCCTATCATTGGACTACCACGGTGAATACAGAGGCACGGCAAATAAACTTTTACACAATCTAAATAATTTATTTAGCTTTTTAAATAACTCGCTTGTATAAATATTCTACACATTCATTTTCCTTTCCCATCGTGTGCCATGATGTTTGTCCACTACTAAAGCACCAAGTTTGTATAACATAGAAACTTTGTCTTTACGCTAAGGACTTGTAATTGTGTATCCAGCTTTATCGGTCCATAATTTTCATTGGTTGAACGAATTCTTTCATTTTATGAAGTCTTAAAAAAGTATTGTGTATAACGTAAAAACTCAAGGATCGATAAACTACAATGATGACATTTATTGACGTACTTTGTACTAAATCAAATAGTTGACTGCTATAATTCGATTTTATATCAATTGTCAATTGGAATGAACGTCCGCCGCTACACAATAATCCTATTATGTCCATAAAAGTGTTTAATTTTCACATATTTTAATTAGATGAAGAGATGGCTGACGACTTTTATTTTATATTCTAGTCTTAACGGGCTATTTTTTATATATAATTATGTTCTAGCCTTAGTAGACAGCTTTTTATTTTATGTCCTAGCCTTTGCAGACTATTTTTTTTATCACCACGTCTTACTATCCATTTCGGGTTATACCTTTATGTACTAATTACGCTAATGAGTTAGAGATGAGGTGGGTATAATTTAGATTAAGTGTACCAGCATTAGTGATGAGAGAGAGTGAGAAACCATTTAGAAAATACCATCCTCAGTTGTCCAGACAGGGACAGAACCGTGATCTCCCAGTCATCGATGGTCTAGTCTAATGTGAGAGTGATGTCTTAAACCATTCAATCACCAAATGGGGTAGCAGACTATTATCACCCAAAGGAAAATATTTCTTGATGATTGAATATAAGAAAAAAAATAGCTCTATCAATTAGGAATGTTAAATCGTAAAGTCAAAACCTAGGATTTTGGGGTGAAAGTCACAATTGTGCGTGATCTCATAACCTAAAAGGTTTTAAATTCTTAATGTCACATATCCACTATAACTTTGTCTCTAAGTTTAAGTTTTTTTAATTATGTAATTAGTTAAGCTAAGGCTAGATAAAATCGGGGAGAGAAAGATCCAACAAGGTGTGACTAGAGCGTAGCAGGTAGAGGAAAAGAGCGAGCATTAGTTTACACTTGTTCAAACTTTTCACAGCATTCCCAGCACATAAAAAACAAATTACATAAAACACTATCTTAGGGTTTTAAAACATTTTTACAAGATTTTTTTTTTTCATTTTAAGCTTTTGTTTTCAACTTACCTTAACTTAATGACCTAAAATACCTAATTATACATTATCTTTGATTTTTAATTTGATTTTAGTTAGATTTATTGCTAACTTTCTGACAAATATGGGTTTAAAATATTAATTAAAGCATATAGGTGATGTCGGTAAATTTTAATGGTTTTGGATACAGGGTGTGGAATCACAATTTTGATCTAGTCTCGCTCTCCCTCTTTAATAAAAGTCGAACACGTAATCAACGAGCTAAAATTAATAGTTAAGAATAGTCCAGGGCCTGGCTGTAGACCTGTAGAAAAGTTTGAGTAGGGAGATTATTTTTCTCAGGAAACCTTAGTAGGTGTCTTATTAATTAATTTTGACTTGGGTGAACATCCGACACCCGGTATATTTTCCGGCTATGACGTAATCAAAGATGGCGGTCACTCGATCACAAAACTTCTCATATCTCTGTTAATACTTGCTTGATTTTTATGAAAATTGGTTAATATGTTGTAATTGCCATCTATAATGTGAATAGTAATTCTTTATTAACTATATTTTAATATTTATTTTTTATTATTACTAAAAAGATTCCTTGAAACATTACTCAATATGGTATAATTTGCAACAAATTCGATACTAATTTTGGAGAAGTATAAGTTATAATTAAAATATCATGATACCATTAATAAAGTGGTATTGTATTATCATAAAAATGAATATTTACAAACAGTGATTATATTACAAAAATATCCAAATTTTATCTAATAAGAATTTTTACAAGTTGAATACGATCACATACACTTTCACACTTACAGAAGGAGCAACATCATTTTCCCTACAAATTCATGAGGACTTGGCACATTTTTAACCATTACATGCTCTAATAAAATCTTTGGAATATTTCTTTTAAGTTCTTTTCTGGCATCAAACCATCTTCTACCACTTCAAAACTAAAATAACAGGGCTCTAAGCGAACAACCATGTCATTAATACAATGTTGCTGAAAGTATGTGTGGAAATATTATTATTATTATTATTTTTATTAGCACCGCGTCTTATTACCCGTTCGGGTTATACGCACTTACGCTAATGTGAAATGGTAGGGTGATTGTGAGATGAAATGGAGGACCTACAGTTTAACGTGGAATCCAAACCACGGTGGAGGCCTGGCATTCCCCACATTCACAATATGTCTTGTCAGAGGTGAAGGAAGAGTTTGGTAATCAGATAAATCTGTGCCGGGACCGAGGATTGAACCCCGGCTGCCAGCATGGAAGTTTGAAACCTTACCCCTAGACCGCCAGGTCACCTACGTGTGGAAATAAGCTCTCAACTAATGTCCTCTAGCACTTTTGCTTGTAGGTGGCAATTCGTAAACGTCCGTATTATTCTCATGATGATACAGCCACAATCTGATTTCACCTAAAGATCTGCAAGATGATCATTTCCGTTATAACTGCACATAGTATTCTTCTGCAGGTTTAAAACTTTTTTCTATATCATCCCAGTCAGGCGATACTCCAAAGTTCTATAAATATGCTCTAGATACACTCTATATACACTATTAAGAGCTGATTTCTTGGTACCAAACTTGTTGGTGTAATCTGTTCCAGATAGTGCATGGATGGATGGAAGCAAAATGTTTTACACAGTTTTTGACAATTATTATGAACAGGCAAAAGTCGTGTGGAATCCCCAATTCCAGTGCGCAGCCACATTTCTTGTACACCAACTCGATGTAGAGTAGCCCAGTGAAACAAAGCTAAAGCCATTATATCAGTATCAGAACTAACAAGAACAGTTTTAGTAAACCAACACTGGAATGCATGTTTTGAATTAATCAGTATTCTAAAGTCAGCTTCCTCTACTGACAAACAATTAATCTCTGTGTGATTTACTTGCTTTCCATTTTTCATAGATGTACTATTAAATGATATCTCATCTTCTTCATCACCATAAAAGGCACTAAAGGTGTGTTTGGTAGTACATGGTGCTCGAGTCAAAGACGCTATCATTGTATTGGCAATAAACTCTTGTAAGAACGGTTTGTTCCTTGATGATCCCCATACATTGCTGAGCTGAACAGGTAATTTAACCTCTTTATAGATGTGGGCATTATCTATAACAATGTCCCCACCTTTCCTCTGTAATCTTTCAGCCTCTTTCGGTGATAATTTGTGATAACGTTCAAAAACATAATCGACTCTTTCACAGTTCTTTGTGATGCCCCGAATATATGAATATATGAATATAAAGCAGTAACTGGTCCACCAAAGGTTTTCTTTTCATTCTTCATAAATTTTCGTAACGAATTCATGGCATCCACAACATAACAAGTTTTCTCATCAGACTGGAACAGGCTATCGTCATTGTTGCTTCTATAATATGTTTCTAACTCGTTTAAAAATCCACTTTTTTGTGGTTTTGTCAGTAACCCATGTTAATCAAACAGGGAACAGCTATCAGATAGATCATACAAAAATAGCTCCTGCATATCATATCTACGAGCTTGAGCTATTTGTATCAAATGGTGAGCTGAACTGATTGACTTTTTTTTGCTAGATATGCCTGTAAGACTATTTCTTGGTGTTTTGATGCTTCCAAATGCTGGTAGCATGACTTTGTAGGTGGTATTTGAGATCCTTGTTGTTTTTTCTTCATACAGTGTTTTTCGCAGTGTAGAATACAAATCATCACTGGTTTTAAATACGTTTAAAATCTTTTACTTTATATCTTGTGAAACTAGTGCTTTTGTCAAAAGATCGTGTAATGGATTAGTAAGCAAATCAAACGGGTAACCTTTTTAAAATTTATCTGAACATTGAGTTGACCCTTTCATCTAAACAATGGGTTTGCTTCTTAGAAAACTCATGTTGGATGTTCAAAATTGCAACAAAAGCAATGGAGCCTGTTACTTATCAAAATAGATAGGATATAATCAGACGCTCATTATATATTATCTCCTATTCAAACGGTTTTAGTTTAGTACACCAGATGATGCCAGATGAGCTCTTTTAAAACCTATTAATGGTTTGCTTCAATGCCATATCCACAGAAACAGCCGAATATTTATGCTCATACCGTTTCACAACATGCTTCCCCTTCATGCACATATCATGCACCTCCGGGGCTGTCTTGGGGAGTCTCCGCATGTATTCTAGATATAAAGAAGACCATCGGTGATAGTTAATACAATCAAACACGGCAAATTCTTGCTGAAATTTCTGTACTGTAGCTAGATAATCTCCAGTGGCCTTGTATATCGGAAAGAATCAAAATTTTAAGTTGTAGCAGTTTTAGAAAACTATCCCAGAACAAAAATTGTTCTGACGTTTGCCTTCCACTTTCAACAAATTTCTGAAAGTTTGTAAGGAGCTTTTCTACATTGACATCCATATCTACATGATCTTTTTTTTCCCATGCCAAAGAAATACTGGATTTGAATCAACTTTTCAAACTCAGATGCAAGAGACTCAATGGAATGATCTTTCAAAAATGACTTCCCCGGCAATCTAAGCATGGTTTTTCCCTACATAGCCTTTTACCCCCTCACATAGTTCTTTCCTTTCAAAACAGACTCTACCACATTTACTCCAGACAGTGAGCATTCAATAAACACATTTGCTATTCCACTTTCACGGACATATTTACCTAAACAACCAAGAACAATTTTGGCTATGTGAAATGCTCCCAAAACTGGTACAATATTTTTGAACTTATCTATATTGCTTAGCTGGAATTCACACGCTTTGGAGTATACACCTTCGTCACAGGGGTTGCTGGTAGATAGTTTTGGTCCAACTGGTCGAGGACACTATGGACATTCAATAATTCTTTGTAAACAGTCCGAGTTACTGGACTTGGGATCACTGGTAAATATCCAACTTGCTTCTGCTCTAGACCTTCCTGAGAGCAAAGTGAATTGAAAGCACTCCATGATCGTACAAGCTATTCGAGGTTTTTTTCTGGAGTGGAAATTCCAGAAAACTTTAAAAGAGTAAATGCAATTTTTGAAAATTTCCATAGCATGTCTAAATTTTCATATTGCTTCTTCTCATCCTCATTCATTTTAAATAAATCTGAGGCAACTTCGCAGCCGCTTGGAAGATCAGGACGTTTCGCTGGTTTGAAATAAAGTTGAAGATTTTGGCATAGAAGAAGCTTTTGAATTGATTTTGTCCCTCGTGTGATACCAGTCTCCGATAAGAATGGTTTATATGGATTATCTAGTGGTTTGTCTTGAAAGAGTACACATACAGTGCCATGAGAACCTCCTATACCAACTAAGGTAGATTCCTCATGGTCAAAGTTATTGAAGGCGCCAATCTTGTATGAATCAGTCTTGAAATAACTGGGAATTGGAACATTATTAGGAGACTGCTTAACATCATACTGTGAAAGGTTATGGTGGTGATGAACAATTTCGTTTTAGCTGACACTTAAACCTACCTGATTAAAGCTTGTTATTAAAGTTTTTCTTTTACATTTCTCATGTATTGATTCCCCTGTCGTCATATTCAATGTGTTTTTGTAACTCCACGATGAATGTTGTAGTACGTCATTTGTAATAAAGCTTGCGGTTTAATATGCCACTTTTGTGAATACTTTCTTTTGTCCAAGTATTTCTCAGCTCCTTCTTCGATTATATCAACTTCTTCAATGGAGTTTGGGTCTACATTAAATAATGTACTGAAATTTTTTATGAAGACCTCAGTTATTTTACTTTCGGTTCAAGAGCTTTTAAGCTCCTGAGCATCACCAAATTTATCACTGATACCAAAGTCCAGCTTATGCAATGATCCTCTTAATAAAATGGCACATTATGTATTAGGATTACAACTTCTTAAGACATCTGCTACTTCTTATGTTTGAGGGGCTGCAGAAAAAAACATGAGTAGTTTGTTGACCTCTCTAAGTTTTGAGAACGTTATGTTATTTCCAAAGTAATCACCCAACATCAGTTTTATTTTCTTGTTACTGACTTTGATGTGTTCATTTTGTATATTAAACTTGCCTCGAATGTAACTGAGAGTGTATGCATAACCTTTATTTAGTCCAACTTTAATATCATGAACTATGAAAGAAAAGACTGCCACTTTTTCCGAAATTTGAAGTGTAATCGTGCTATCTGATTGAAGTTTCCTTTTGTATCTCAGTGAATACCCATAAATACAATTGTCGTGATACAGGTGATTGGCACCAAAAACGCTTGAAACATCCTGGAGATCCCAAGTACGAGTGAAGACATTATCTTGTAAGTACAAAGTGGCTTTTAAAACCCCCTCAGTTCTTGGGTATTCACTTATCGTAAATACGATTATATAATTTATAGTTAACATAAACTGTATCGATGAGTATCTCCTGCTTGAGGACTGCGTGTTTGTTTCCTTCCAGATTTCCTAAGACTTTCCTCTTCAGTCGGTTGAGAAGTGCTATCTTTATCTTCATTTTCTAAGCTTTATTTCTCATTTCGAAGCTTTAAAAGGGACCTCTAATGACATTGTTTGTAGCATGCATTATTCATATGATATTAAAACACTTCATCAATTAATTAGTTCAAATGGTTAGTAACACTGTCATTTCGCACTTTCGCAGATGCCCTGATTTTTTCTCTACCATTTTCAGTACTTAACGCAATATCGTCTCTTTTATTACATATTATGCATGGTTTTTCATCTTGTTTAAAGTCTGTTACACTGTTTTTTGACACACGAGACAATTTTATGACATCCATCTTTTCATTTCATTTCCACATTCTTCAACGAAAATAATAAAATTAATTCCTGAGAGTTAGACAATTTAAGTATAAGTATCCAATAACTCGACTGAGACCCCTTCCATTAGCTTCATAAAGGTCAAATTAGTTAAAAGTGCAAGTTTCATTAAAATCGGTCAAATATTAATAAAGATATGAGCAGTTTTATGATCGAGTGGCCGCCATCTTTTATGACGTCATATCTGGAAAATGTGCCAGGTGGTGGATGTCCACCCAAGTAAAAAATACTAAGACACCTAAAAAGCACGCCTGAAAAAAAACAACTCCCTACTCAAATTTTCCTACAGAACCATATCCGGGGACAGGACTATAACTTTACAAACTTTTTTGACTCCCGGATTTAAGTTTTACGACTTTCTTTTTTTTATAATCAAAGTCCCTACTAGTATATTTGGACCAAAAAAAAAAGATCGATATTGGGTCCACAAGGGTCAACACCTCGTATTAAAGTTTCGACTTCCGGTTAAAATTTTCGACATTTTGTTAGGGGTTACACATCTTAATATCGCATTTTTATTAAATTCCTCATTTATAAATTTAGACCAATAAATAAGGTAGATATTGACTATTGGGTCTAAAATGATATAGATAGATAATTAATTGCTGTACAAACATTTCCCCTAAGAGGTTAAAGAAAAAATAACAGAAACTTTTTGAGAGACTTACTTATCTTCTTACTCTATAGAATTAGAGAATTATTTCATTAAAACTTAAGGCCTTTGGCCCTGTCGAATGCAAATCTAAAACCTATATTGTGGGATGGTGGGCGGGAGGGTGAAAGGCGTGGCGTGGCTTCACAACCGATCAAAGTATCCTTCTGCGCCAACAATAACAGATGGATCATGGGAACCGTAGATGGCGCAAGCTATCATACAGGTCTTGCGGAAATATCATACGTTTATAAATATCAGTTTTCTCGAGAACTAGTGAAATTTATATTTGAATATTTTTAACACTCCTTCTAATATCATGTATCGATGTTTATTCATTGTTACATTTTCTTAATCGTTTATGAAACGTTGAAGCCGGTAGTTTTCTATTGAAAAATGTCAATTGTATCGATATTTGATCACTGCTAAAATTATAGAGGTGGTGTGTATATAAAAAGTATAACTTAATCAACATACTTCTATTCTTGAACAAACCGTTTCCGAAAAGAAAATTGAAAGCAATAAAAATTCTTTAACATAGCCGTTTGTTCCCATGGCTATGCATTTCCACGCTAAATGAAAATGGCCAGTAGCCTTAGGTAGTATTTCTGTAAAACTAAAGTTCACAAAATTGTATTAATATATGAGCCAATATCTTAAACTATTGGTTTTTGTTAAAGCTATATTCCAAATATTTTTAATACATATTTAATTGTACTACCGCTTTACAATGATAAGTTATTTAGTACCTTAAATAGTTATGGAGATAAGGAAATTTCCACTTCTGTAAAGTACCCTAAAAGTCATTTTCATAGTAAAATGAAAACAGCCATTTTGTTTATAAAATAAATCAACTTCTAAATATGAATTTTAATGGAAATTGTTAGAGCCAATTTTGAGAAAATGGATTTTTTTTCTTTTCCCCTTTTATTTAACTACTCATAATTTTAGGTTTAAACAGACACACAGACATACAGAATTGCAAAGACAGCTTTTTAGAATTCGGGGGGAAATGAGAAGTCGGCATCCATCAACATTTCAGGTTACATTTCTTTTTACGGTCACAATACTTTACCTTTTATGTTCGAAAAGTAAATATATATTTGCGTATAGCTTGAAAGTTATCAGTTTTGTAAAAATATGCTCCGAATAAAATATTTTTAACATAAATTGACCTACATATTTGTAATGATAAGTAATCTCATATATCAAATAGTTTTGGAGATGTGATAAAAAAATAAAAGAGAATGTATGCATCAGACCGGAATCCTTAGTCATTTTTCTGAAAAAATGGGAGTAACCAATTTGTTTATAATGTTGATTAATGCTTAGAAATTAAATTCAATCAAAATCACATGAGCCTAATTCGGAAATATATTTTTTTCCTCTTTTTGCCCTTCAGTAAACTACCATTAATTTTAGGGTTAGATACCCAATTTTGAAAACCCCTCAGAGCAATCCTACGAAAACTCTAGATACCAAGTTTTAGCCATATCGGTAAAATAGTTTAGGCTCTACTCCGAGGTAAAGACAGACACACAGAAAAACGGAATTTCAAAAACAACTTTTTTCGGATTTGGGAANGGTCATGAAAATTCAGATTTCATACAAATCTCGAGTTCATTTTTTTTGGACGATCACAATATTTCCTCTCCTTGTAAGATACTGTGAAAAAAAAAAAGATTATATAAATAGTGTATGTTCTAGTAAGTAATTTCTTAAAATTATCTCATGGTTCATGTTGAGGAAAGGCCTAAAAAAAATATATTCTAGCATAATGAACTCATATCTAAATGAATAGTCAATTAGTATATTGGAGCAATTTAATTTAGAATGCTTGTCATTGGAAAAGATTAGAAGTACTTATTAAAAATATATATTAGACCTACATACATATTTTATTATACACACTATCGAGAATACGGTATATTTTGGTTATAATAAGATAGCTAAGCAATGCCGTAGTAGTTTTAAAATAAAAATTTGGCCCAGTGGCTTAATTTTGTACTTTTTCGATTGGAAATCTTATGGGCACTTTTCTATGTGGTATATTCTTTGAATGCCAAGTCGTAGGTCTGATATTAAAATTTATCCTATGAATTCGATCCATCTCCATTGCTTTATATTTATGTTTTTCATATGTTTTAAGATATTAAAATGATTTGTGGTGTTTATAAGTGGTAGTGGAAAGGCATTGTCCTATTTGACTCCCTTGGGTGCAATACTGAGTTTGCCCATAGGTTTATTGAACGGATTAATCTAATAAAAACCTGTGGTTCAAGACCCCTCTTCGACGAAAAATTAATTAGCTGGGGCTCTTTTGGGTAGTAATTGCATTTTATGCGTATTTACCAATATCTTGATTTCTTGGGATACATTTTATTAGCACCGCCTCTTACTACCCGTTCGGCTTAACCGCCTATATACTAATTACTCTAATGAGCTCTTAGATATTAGGAAGGTTATATTAATAGGAAGTGTACCCATATTTGCGTGGAGGGGGTTTAAAAACAATTTTGGAAAACCACCCTCAGTACACCCGGCCAAGATTCAAAACTTGATCTCTTCGTCATCGGCAGTCTATCCTACTGCAAGACCACACGCCACCGATGCAGATTTTGGGATGCTTAATTTTCGATATTTTATGAGTGTATTAGATCGCGCATATTGATTCGTGTGAACTTTCTATTCACCAATAAAACAACACATCAAAGTGCAGCTACGAAAATCACCAATGGGCATAGATACGAGTAGTATGGTAGAGATGTTTGAATGAGCCTGCCTTGGAGGCATATTATAACTTTCACAGCGCCCCGCCAATCTAAAAGGTTGGACACTTCTATTTCAAAATAAGATTATTAGTATTTAACTACTTCTAATTACTTTGCATCCTTTTGTAAGTTCTACTTATTAAGATATTGTAAATAAAGTAGTTTTGTACATACTAAAAGTAGAGTTGTGCTCAAACTTGATCATCTTCCTAACTCCTCGAAATGTTTCTGCTGATGTATTTTATTATTAAAAAACACTAGTTTGGACCACAAGAGCTAACATTTAAGAAATAATATTGAGTTAGAAATATATATGTTTATTCGCTACTTTTGAACCTCTTTAAACTGGGTATTTAAAAAAAGAAATCAAATATAAACATTGTTCGGTCCAATGTAAAAATTGTTATTAAATAATTTTTAATATTTAAAAATTTGATTTATCTTTAAACTAAAAATATCTTGATAAAGATAGTAAGTGCTCCATAAAATAAAAACCAATAAAACAACTTGTGTTAATTTCATGACCTTAGCTTTAGTATCAAACATTAGGAACCATTTGATTAAACCTTGATTACTTAACACTTCCATTACTATAAGGCACGTATGAATGTTTACGTTTTATGAGAATGACTGATGTGGAGGGGAGGAGTGGGTGATGGGGGGGGGACTCTTTTTTCCTATTTTTATTATCATATAATCTTTATCATCTTTCTATTTTTACACCAGCAAGAATTAAAATGACTGGTTACATAAGGTTTATCTTGAATGATTACATTATGGTCCTGTGTTATAAGCTGCATCAAAGTTTAACCTATCAAGGTAAACATTTTTTAACATCTGGTTTTACTACCCCGGATTATACATCTATGTACTAGTTGCACAAATATTTTAGGGCTTAGTAAGGTTGAATTTAGAGGAACTGTACCTGTATTTGTATACATGGGGAGTGGAAAACCATTTAGGGAAAACTACCCCCAGTACACCCGACCGAGATTGTTCTCCGATCGTCCCGTCATCGACAATCTAGTACTTTTGCGAGTGTGACGCCTAAGAACATGTGGCCACTGAAGTCGGTGTAAGCTTGCTTCTTTTCATAATAAACGGAGAATGGATTATTATACCAGAATCCAATTTTCATAGGCAGAACCTTATCTGAAAGCTAGAATAGTAATCTTATATATAAAATTCTCGTGTCACAATGTTCGTTCCCGTACTCCTCCTAAACGGCTTGACCGATTCTCATGAAATTTTGTGAGCATATTGAGTAGGTCTGAGAATCGGCCAACATCTATTTTTCATACCCCTTAGTGATAAGGGTTGTCCACCCTTAACATTTTTCTATAATTTTTAGACATTTTTTTAATATCTTTATTTTTTTTATTATGTCGCATTAAAAAATACATAAAACCCTAAATTTTTACCCTTTTATCACCAACCCCTATTTTTTAATAGCCATTTTAGTAATTTAATCATTTTTCATCCCCGGTCGATAACTGATCAATCGTCATGTGCCAATTCAATTCAAACGTATTCAGTTTCCGATTAGATTGGCATTTGCAATGACTATCAACAAATCCCAAGGTCAAACGATGTCTATTTGTGGCTTAGATTTGAGAACACCATGTTTTTCACACGGACAATTATACGTGGCATGCTCTCGAGTGGGTAAACCATCCAGTTTGTTTGTGTTAGCTAAAGATGGACTAACAAAAAATATTGTTCACGCTATGGCATTAAGAGATTGATATTGTTTGTTAGTGTTACTGTCGTAATTGATTAATTAATGATATATAATTTTAAGGAATAAATTATAATAACTTAAAAATAATGTTTGCCTTTTGTTATTTTTATATTCCCTCATCGTTCACAGCGCTCCATGCCTATTTCACGCATATACCACATTCTTACACACTTACAATAAGTAAGCTATTTTTTGTCTACACTAGAAATTACTTAAAAATTATTTATATGGCAAAACAACGTTTGCCGGGTCAGCTAGTTATTATATACATACGTAAAGTCATGTAATCTCAACTGTTACGTTTGAAAGATATTTTAAATACCTATGATATAATATTAGTAATAAAATAAAATGTAATTATTGTTGACCCCAAAGAATATGCTTGTATTTTTTAAAAGGCCCTTTTATTGAAAATATATCTGCACAAACAAAATTAAATTCATTAGTCCCTCATTTACGTAGTCATCATATACCTCTTCTGACCATTGTTTACCTTTATCTTTCTCTGACTTTGATCAATAAGAGGGGGGGAAAGGGAGCTATGATATAGCCAGTACATATTTTTTTTACTATGGAAGATACCTTTAAATAGCCAATGTTTTGGCTATATACAATTTTCTTCTTCTTCCAACATTTGGGGAACCTCACCTCCCATACCTTCTTATTCGCCCAGTACCACCAATTTAGGTTGGATTATAGTTAACTGCCCGATACCTAACTATGCCCCCCCAAACCCCAATCGTTATATCCTCTCTAACCATTTTACACTGGCCTTGAACTATTTAACAAGTTGTTTCTTATTAAATAAAACAAGGTTCATGCCAAAATTGAGTTGAAAACATCAACATTTCTCTATAGGATTACAAAACTTAAATCCTTGTTTTAATAATTATTAAACATTCATTTAAAAGGGCTCATTTTTAACGACATTTCAAGTGAAATGTCTCAGTTTTTAGATCGAACTAAGTTGTTAGAAACATAGATCTTGCCCTTCTTAAACAAGTAGAATAATTTTTAACAGTGTTCACAACTACCATTCCCATAATAAAAACGCAGAGGAAATATATTTTACTTCAAGTTGGCTGTGCTCATAAGTTTACCTTTACCATTTGATAGCGTTGATGTTAAAACTTATAGGTCAACAGCTTGAGTTTATGGCGTGTGTGTGACTGCTTATGAGCTGTTAGTCTACTCATCAATTAGTTAATGCAGTGGCTAGGGTACTCACCCCAAATCCCCTAAACCTCTACTCTCTCACACCACGTGTTGAATAACATACTCTATAAACACTTGACACGTACACTCTTGGTTTAAAAAAAGTCTAGAGCACTTCTAGATTGTTTACAAAGTGTCTGAAATATTCAGAGTCATATGTTTTCCCTTCCAAGACACTATGATGGACACTATCCAGTGTTGGAATATTTCGAACTATTTTAATCATTCGCAATCTTTACACTTACGATGAAGGAATACTACGGCTGCTTTATTAAAATAAAAAAGTATGTTTAACTTAATTTAAGTGAGAAGGATGATAAAAGTATTTTTGAGAAAATGCACCCACACTGGTGTAAAGAGCGGATTGGAAAACCACAGTAATAGATACGTGTGAAAAACTACACCCCCTTGTGCAACTTGCTAGCATTCTAACTTCTACCTTCTTGTCAACGGCAATCAAGTCCATCGCAAGAATAATGCCTTAGACATTGTAGTGAGGGCACCATGGCCGCCAACCTCTCATGTCCTGCAGCATCTACACTTTTATTTCCCCAAGAGATTGTCTATGAATCCAAATAAGAAATAATTATTAAAAATCGCGATTGGAAACAAAATACATTTCAAAAGATACTCTGTCCAGTTTTATAAAATACAATCCTACACTTTTGATCAAATTGTGCTGTATTTATTTCATCCTAGTTCTAGGGTAGACTCAACAGAATAAACTTAGACCCTTAACTGAGGCTCTATCTCTTGTGGAACATAGCATATCGATTTTAACAGTCCCAGCCCCAGTCATGAATCGAAACATATACCTTTATGTCTTGGTTAGCAGAACTAAACATTTTGATTTCTATTACCTCAAGAACAGACACAACATCCATTCCCCAGGTTCTCAATTACCAACGCACAAGCTATAGTGTTATCACTTATTGTCAGGTATTTTTTGGGGGGAAACAAAATGACCAGCAGGTAGGAGTTTGAATACCGGACAGATGTTTTGAGGTGTTTTCTTCCTGAACGTTTTTTTAATTCCCACCACACTAATGTAATTATATAGGTAGTAAGGGCTTTTACTTTTACAAAAGTTACAAAAACAATTTAAAAAAAAAATATATATATATATTTATATATATGATCTGCACATGTCACTTTTGATGTATAATATCAATATCTACAAAATATTACTAATAATAAAGTAAAATGTAAGCAATGCTGATAGTAAAAAAAAGTATTCTTCCCCTTAAAGTTCCTTCTTACTACATTTTCTCTAAACTTTAACCTTCTCGTCCCTACCCACATAGTATAGAATATATACATTCTGCTGACTTCACGGGTTGTAAACACAAATAACGTAAAAAAAAAACCCACACAACTGTAATAATAGCCCTGAATTATAATATGCACACGCGCTTAGATTTAAAGACGAAACAAGTAAAAAGAACAACACGAACTTTTCCCCCGTTAAAACACCAAAGTTATATTATCTACCAAAGTAAATTAATTGAAATTTTACTATATGGTACTCTAAATTGCACTGTATGGTACCAGTAAAAGCTTGCTGCGCCCAAGGTTCGATATTATACTCAAATCAGACGGACGATTTTGCAGTTAATTCGAAAGATAAACTTGTGTTGAAATAATCGATCTCGGAATTACGAGTAGTTTCGCTATTACGTAATATATGACTCTTAGTAATACGGTCATTGTTTTAGTCCTACTTTTGGGAATATTTAATATAACCAAAAGAAGAAAATCCCTTTCTGAAAATGTTTTGTGTTTAAACAAAGTGTAATGTATATTTTGAAACAATCAGACATATTAAAAAAATACAATCATTTAATTAATTATATTTAAAAAAATACAATTATTTAATTAATTATATTTAAAAAATAGAATTATTTAATTAATTATATTAAAAAATTACAAATATTTAATTAATTATATTTAAAAAATACAATTATTTAATTAATTTATTAAAACCATTTTTCTAAAAATAATTTTCAAAACAAATGTATCTTATATATATTTGAAAAACCGGGATGGGTATAAACTGATTAATTTGTTCTTCTTTATGTGCGTTTGTAGATAAACATCGATGTAAACCAGGATATACACTGTTACCAAATTATTCACAAGCTTTACTGATAGATAAATATTTTGAAAATATTCACCAATATAGTAATAATGGACTTTTACTTAATTCAGTGCTGAGTTGAATATGAAAACATCGATCTCGTGTATGGGTATTTCATATGCCTACTACGTTATATAATAGTACTTATTTAAATTTGGCTTAAGTTTGCCGTACCTCGACTCATGTGAATGTCATATAGCTGTAGTCTTAATGGTCTTTTAATCAGTGTACCATCCAAATCTAAAACAGAACATCGCATAAGTGATTCCTTAGCCTCCTCTTACAATATTTTTTGAGGCCTTAATAAAAAGAAAACCCGCTTCGGTTGCCGCATGGACTAAGGCATCACTCTTGCAATAAATTAGGCTGCAGATGACGGAGAGATCAGGGTTAGAATTCCAGTCAACTGCACTGAGGATGGTTTCCCACTCTACCTCCATAAAAATGCAGGCATACTTCCACTAACACAGTAGCGTAATCAATACATATGCATATAGCCTGAACAGGTAGTTAGACGCAATTCTAAAAAATAAATAAAAATGTTCACACACCTTCCAATTATGATAATTGTTAGTAACTGAGGAATGTGTTTAAGCAAATTTATTGTCACAGTTCACCAAAAACTTTATGACCTGACTTGAGAACACATTAAAAATACATCTGTTTAAAATTCACAATGGTCTTGAAAACACCAAACAAACTTGGATGGAATATATTTAATCTAATTTCAAGATTTATTTAAACGATTATACATAAGATGCTAGAATGTATTTTTTGAACTTCTTCCGTTATATTAAATAACATTTGCTTCTATTTAAAGCTAGAAATTAGTAGCAAATACAGTTCAATTTTAGGAAGAATAATTTATAAAATACACACATCTTTTTGCTGTAAGCATTGATAGCATTTTACTTTGATCATATGACTTGTATGCATACATGAAATCAAATCGTTCATTTTTTCTAGCTGTCAAAGAAGGCTCCTATTATGAAAATTGTGTATATATACTAACTCTTCTCTTGGAATTTAATTGTGCGATCATTCAAAGAATACTACCCTCATTTAGTCACAGGCTAAGAGTGTGATATCACGCATTTTTTTACATTTATGTAATAATAGTGATAATACGTGCATCAATGGGCACGCTGATTAAGCGTCAAATCACGTCTAGTATGATATGCTGGTTTCGGGTATATTGTGGTTGTATCCCTGGTCGACTGATTTTCATAGATGTTTTTCCAATTTACTTTCACACAAATACAGAAGCATTTTCTATGAGTCCTATCTTTCTTATTACGTACCTCACTAATTATGTAATGATAGTGTAAAATGTGTTGGTTATCAACCAAGTCCATCGGTGATGAAAACCACAATTTACCTTTCCCTCACCCTGAAAGGTAGACATCTTGCCTTTGGTGGTTCCACTATAGTGCTTTTTTTTTTCTAGCACCACGACTTACTACTCGTTTGGGCTATACGTTTATGTACTAGCTACGCTAATGGGTTAGGAATGAGGAAGGTTGAATTTAGAGGAAGTGTATCCGCATTAACATAGGTAGGGGAAGGGAGAAACAATTTGATTGAGGAAAAACCACCCTCATTTCACTCAACTAGGGATATAATCATGATCTCCCCGTCATCGGCAGTATAGTATATTGCGAGAGTAACGCCTTAGACTATACGGCCACTGTAGTGGTGACTATGGTGCTACTTGTAAGATAAGGATAGAGTGTAATCCATCAAGGTAAGACTGCTACAACCCGCTTCGGTGGCCACATGGTCTAACGCGCTACTATCACAGTACACCAGACTGCCGGTGATAGGGAGAACGAGGTTCGAATCTCAGCCTGGTGTACTGGGGGTAGTTTTTACTAAATGGTTTTCCACTCTCCCTTTACACAAACGCATACATTTAAAAAATTAGCTATAAACTAGTATAACATTGCTTTGATCAAGCTCATTATACACCTCACCTCCTTAACCTTTTTCTAATAAGACATGAGCTGCCACCTGACTAAAACCTCCTTTCAGTAAACGTTCCTCCCAAAATACTTTAAATGAGGTAAGAATCCCCGAGTTAAGTTCCTAAATGAGGTAAGAAACCCCGAGTTAAGTTCCTAAATGAGGTAAGAAACCCCGAGTTAAGTTCCTTTTTTTTTTACAGTTATTGCAAAAAACCTTTTGTATTATTTAATTAAAATATAGCTTCAGTAGATGGATTTAATTTAATTTAATTTGTTTACACAAAGTGATCTCACCAGTTTTTGAATATTTTTTATTGACATTGTGGAATTTAATAACTACATGTTATTTTTATTTAAAAAGTCATTGATCTAATTTAAACATAAAATATATTGTGTTTGTTAAAACCATTCTTTCTATAGTAAAAACACGATATAAACTAAACTTCTGTTCCAAAATAAAAAAGGTACACACAACCCAAAAATAATATTTGTAATACGCTAAATTTGAAAAACGCACATTAATGAATATGTTTTTTATTTGTAAGATACTTTCAACTAAATACTTAATTATTTAAGTTTATGAAATAAAATAATGATTTTTAATTTCAACTCCCACCAAGTTAAACGTTATTTTCACTTAAATTTGAAAGAAATTTTCCTCTTAATGACAACTTTTTCCTTATCTGGGCTTGTACATACTTTCTTTCCCTACAATTCAACAGGAAACTTCATATTATTAGACGGTACGTTTCTGAAGGATGTTGGTTTTTAAATAAACCCATAAAAATGTAATTATAAACCAGTTCGATTTTTCAAATGTTAGGACATATGAGTCGATAGGATTTTATCTGTAGAACCCTTGAAATTCTGGGGAATTGGTGGGGTAGGGTATGATTTTTTTTAAACCAGTCGTTGCCACTCAAATAGCTCTCGAAAATTATTTTAACCACGTTTCCTGCTTATTGAATTTGAAGCTATTTTGAGAAGTGGGATGCATCTTGGCTTAACATACTTAGGCACTATCACACTTACATGACAATGTATGAAATAGAAAGAATAAATTTAGCTTTTCATACTGTGAAGAGACTTTAGTTACCTTTTGACCACATCCCCACTCTTCCACTGACCACTAGACCTATACACGCGTGGACAGCATTGAGTTTTATTTCTAAATTATATTTTTAATGCTTCCTATTATAGGCATATACTTCCACCAAATTTTGTAATCAACATTCTGGCAAAAGAATGGCTACAAACCATTTTGGTGATTAGACTAAACCAAATAGCCTGAGATATAGGATATTTAAAAAAAATACAAGCTTACAAAAAATTTTCTCAAAGAATAGAATGTTGTGGCAATGTAATACTATTCTTAAAATTATGTAAGCATTTATGGTTTTTGTTTCAATGTTATATCTCTAAAATCTTCCTAATAAAACTTAAATACATTAACATCGTAAATCCTGACTTGACTTGCCACTACGTCACAGGTAGGCAGCATTTTTTAATTTGGGGATGAAGTAGGGAACGAGAGTTAAGGACAGTGTTTTGTGGCTTTACTATAGAAAAAAATATGTTTGGCCAAAATAAATAAAACATCGTTTGAGTAGAAACATAGAGCTTAATTTTCCTCACACGATATCAACAGTTCTTGAATATATTACATGACCATAATGGCCTTAGATGAGACATTTTTTAAATGAATAGAGAAATTTGTCAATACATTTCAGTACACCCTTGACAAATATTCAAGAACTGTTGAGGTCACCATGTGAAGAAAAATAATTTATTAGGTTATTATTGGAGCACTATTTAATATGTTTGACTAAAACAAAATTTGGTATAAAAACTGCAAAAATACTGGCCTCATCTTTGGTTCCTACACTCCCACCTTAAATGTAGAGCCTATTTAAACTGTTAGTATATGCTTAGAAAATCAGTAGACAAGTCTTTGGTACAATATATGTTTCTATTTCTATGTTAATTTATTGGTTTACCAATTATTCTTTTTACATAGCGGCTGTCCTTAGAATGTGGTTCAATACGGACGTTATAGAGTGCGAAGGCTAGGGATGATGTAGACTTGCATTGTTTTATGTAAGGGTGCATTTTTACAAAATACATATTACGTAGCATGTATACTAGACTTAACCTTGAAGATAATCAAATCATTGGTGGCCATGCAAAGTTTCAATTATCTTATCATACCAATTTATATCAACTCAAGTGCTTTACTCCACCAATTAACATAATCTCAAATCTCTACCAATTTAGATCAGTGTCTTACTCCACCAATTATCCATATGCTCAAGTGCCTTACTTCACCAATTAACATCATGTCATGTGTCTTACTCAACCAATTGAAATCATTTCAAGTGTCTTACGCCACTAGTTTACATTAGCTCAAGTATCTTACTCTGCCATTTTAAATGAATTCAAATGTCTTACTCAACCAATTTACATAAGCTCAATTGTAGTATTCTCCCAATTCCCTTCGGATCCAATTTTCTACTTTCATGGTTCTCTCAAATCATCTGTCCTGTAATCTAAATAAAAGTAGACCTAGTCAACACTGTCCTCTTTCAGTCGGTCCTGTTCCCCATTGCCAGCAAACCCAATTAGATAGGCCTGAAATTTAGTCCACACACTCAGCTACACTAAAGCTACAACTACAGCAACTTGATATGTAATTATGGCTCTGATATCTTAGGAGAGTTCTCTGGAGAAGAGAATACTGGTTCTAGAAAAATAGCCTAGATTTCAGAGCAGTGCCACGTTAAATAAAATGCACCACGTGCAAATTCCTTTTCCTAGAAGATTTGTTCAGATGACCCCATGGTAAGTACCAAGAGCCTGAATAATCAGCACTGATAAATTAATAAAATCATTTGAAAGCTCATGTGGTGGAGCGCCGTGACTCTGCTAAACGTGCGTATGTACTGGCGGTATAGTCGCGCGGTCGTTGCGCTCAGAAGACGGAGGAATTGATGAGCTGTTGTTGGTGGCTGGCCAAGTTCAGAGGTGAACGGCCCCCAACTTTCACAGGCCCAGGTACGCTGGCTTTTGGTTCATTGCCACCGAGTAGTAGGACCTGTAACCTCCCTTTCGTTGAATATACCGTCCACTTCTCACTGGAAGGGTGTTCCTTATCTGACAGAAAAATGTTTTTTTTATCCCCACGTCTTACTGTTTGTTCAGGTTATGCGTATTTATACTAATTACGCTTCTGAGTTCGGGATGAGGAAAGTTGAATATAGATTAAATATAACCGCATTTGCTTGGAGGAAGAGCTGAAAATTATTTTGGCAAAACCATCTTCAGTACACCCGATGGGATTTGAACACCGATCCACCTGTCATCAGCAGTTTAGTCTATTGCGAAAATGATGTCTTAGACCATGCGGCTACCGAATTATGTGAATGAAAAGCTACACGCTCTACGTTCACGTATTTATACATCAGGTCATGTGATCAGCAGTTGTCACCTTTGATATATATTGTTTTCCTTAGCACCGCGTCTTACTACCCATTCAGTTTATATGCCTATATACTATTATTATTATTAGCACCGCGTCTTACTACCCGTTCGGGTTATACGCACTTACGCTAATGTGTAATGGTAGGGTGATTGTGAGATGAAATGGAGGACCTACAGTTTAACGTGGAATCCGAACCACGGTGGGGGCCTGGCATTCCCCACATTCATAAGATGTCTTGTCAGAGGTGAAGGAAGGGCTTGGTAATCNAGATAAATCTTTGCCGGGACCGAGGATCGAACCCCGGCCGCCAGCATAGAAGTCTGACACCTTACCCCTGGACCGCCAGGTCACCTCCTATATACTAATTATGATAATAAGTTAGGAATGAGTAAGGTTGAATTTAGAGAAAGTGTAGCCACATTTGAATGGAGGAAGAGTGTAAATCTTCTAGAAAAAACCACCTTCAGTACACAGACGCGGGAATTAACCTTGATCTCCTGTCATTGGCAGTATAGTCTATTGGGGACTGATGGCTCAGAGGTACCATGCGGCCGTCGGAGTGGGTGATAGATATTGTATGTAAGATAACACTCATAAAATAATAAAGTGTAATCAAATTTGGCAGCAAAAATCATGTTTATATTTTCCTAAAGTCAATTTCATTTTTTATATAAACCAAAAAGTCGCAAGCCTATTGGTTTAGTCTTAAAGTTTTTAATTAATAACGAATATCTCCCCACAAGTATCGCTAGTGTTTTCCAACTTAGAATATTTACTAATGACCCTCGTCGGTGGCCGCCTTATCTAAAGCACCACTTTCACGATATATTGAACTGCTAAGTGATGGGGGGGTATCGGGATTCAAGTTCCGATCTAGTGTATTGATAATATTTTCTTAAATGGCTTCCCTCTCTTTCTTCAATAAAATATGTGTAAATTTCCTCTTAATTTTACCTTTCTTATCGTTATCCTATTGGTGTAAATATGTGGATAGCTCTTAGATACGTTGCGCAAAAAGTATAATGGGCTTTGTGGCCTCACTTAGTTTCAGACATTTTACGATGTTTGTAAATATTATAACATTTCGGGATATGTTTAAATTATTGATGCCCCGCGATTGGGAGCCAATTATAAAGATATTTACCCGAAATGAGCACCAATTAAAACGTTATTGAATTTGTAAATATATATGTATATACATTCCGCGCAAGTAAACAAGAATTTTGATGTTGCACACGATTTATTTATGGTATGTAAAATAACAATAATAATAATAATAATAATATTAGCACCGCGTCTTACTACCCATTCGGGTTATACGCTTTTAAGTACTAATTACGCTAATGGATTAGGAATTGGGAAGGTTGAATTAGAGGAAGTGAACCCGCATTTGCGTGGAGGGAGAGTGGAAAACCATTTAGGAAAACCCCCCCCTCAGTTCACCCGACCGAGATTCGAACCTCGATCTCCCCGTCCTCGGCGGTCGAGCTCAACACGACTAGCGCGTTAGCCAACTACGCCACCGAGGTGGGTGTAAAATAACAGTTTTTTTGTTAAATTCACAGATTGTTTTTCTGTGATTTTTCTCTCTAATATAATATTTAGTATACTCTGTGGATTTAAGATACTGGTACTGTGTGTATTCATACGCACAAGTGGCTTATATATGACCTACTCCTTGCCGCTAACTAATGGAAAAACTACTGGCAACAGGTGCTGTGAAGGCTGGCTGCCTATTGGGTAGAGCGAGCCAGCCTCACATGCTTTTTGTAAACACTACGGAGTTTATCTTTGAAATAAAGATAAGTTTTATGATGCAATATATTGAAATTACTTCTGAATAGTGGGTGACTATCCATATATGAATTTTAAAAATATATTTTAAATACAGTTCTTTAAAGAAAAATGAACTTCATCCTTGATCTGTTTAATCTATGAGAGGGGTCCAAAACATTTTATACATATATATATATATATATTGTAATGATATACACACAAACTATTTAAAACCCAACAACATTACACTTTATTTTAATCTTATTATCTCAGTCTTTTCTTTCACGTAAGTGCAATTCCTTTCATTTTTACATTCTTCATCCTTATCTGATTAGTGCACACATGCGTATAGCCTGGATGGGTAGTAAGACGTGAACAACAAATAATTCTTACGAAGATCATACATCCATAAAACTCTTTTTGTAACGACTTGAATATAATTAGGTAAAATCATAGAATAAAATGGCTCTTAAAAAAATATGTTTTGTCTACAAACCAAAACGAGTCTAATAATAAATTCACTAATTCAAATACGGTCCGTGCTTTTACCTCGTGAGCTCTCTGCCAAAGTGACATCACTTGACCTTGAGTAGACCCAGATTATCTATTTTCTGGCCATACTAGATCCCGCACATGCTTATATTTGGAGGTATTCTTGCCGCTTGACTTAGAGAACAGTTTTTTTGTGTGCTATATCCCGCACGTGCTTATACCTGGAGAGATTCTTGATGCAGTGTTGTCACTTGACCTTGAAATCAGGCTTTTCTATTCTCTGGCCATGTTACATCCCACCCGTCACAAGACAAGATGAAAGATGGACCTGGTCACGCTCTCACTTGTATCTGTCGACGAATTTAAACCACACACTACCAGCTCGAAAGGAACATTCAAGAGATGACAATTTTAAACGTTACCTAAACTCAAGACAATCACCACAGGTGATCGCACAGTATAGGATGTCACATTCAAGAAAATAGATTCTCGTTTACGGGTAGGATAAGGTAAGACTCAAGTTCGGATGCATTGAGGGTGATTTTTAACATTCGACTGTCTCGTCCTCCCACTTATCGCCCTCTCGCTAATGTGGGTGAATTTCCATTAAATTCTAACATCCTCAGCCTTAGCCCTTTAATATGAATCAAAATATCAATGACCCTGATAGGTAGTAAGGCACTTTTTTTTACACATTTCCAGAAAAATAATTTAAAACCATTTGTATTCTCAATATCTATTTACACGCCCTTCTGTTAAGTTGTTATATAATAATTACGTTTCTTAGTTCATGATAATATTCCTTAGATATCCGAAATATTTATGGATACTAATTTGAAAAATAAATACTCTGAATGTTTAGAGAATATATAAATGCATACAGTCCAACATGCGTAGGTGACACAAAAACATGTTTTTTAGTCTCTACACAACACAAAAGGAAGATTTTTAGGGTATAAATGAAACTGGTAAACTGAAAACATGAAACAGTCAGCTATTTTTTTTATGTAAAAGGAAAGTCAAAAATATTTTTAGCTCATAGCAGTAACGGCGTTTCCCGGGGTAACCACTCAATGAACTACATGGCTACCCCGAGCAACTATTCTATTTGCTTCAAACAGCCAGAAAAACCTCCTTATTCTATTTTTTCCAACCCAGTTTTTAATAAATTAAAAAATCTATTATAAAAAAATTTAAAATTTATGCTTCGAAGTGCACATGTTCGTACACTGGGGTTATTAATTTTAAATTTTAGCCCTTTGCGTGGGTTAGTAATCGTGCAACGTTTATAACAGACAAAAAAAAAACTCTTCATTTTATTAATATAGATTCACTGAAATTATAAGATATTTTTATGATTATTTGAAAAACACTTAAGTCTATGAAATTTATACTATAATAATAATAATAATACTTAGCACTGCATCCTACTACCCGTTCGGGTTATACGCTTAATTATTATTTACTCTAATGGGTTAGGAGTTGGGAACGTTGAGTATACAGGCAGTGAACCCGAAATTGCGTGGAGGTAGAGCGGAAAACCATTTAGGAAAAACCACCCCCAGCTCTTCCAAGCGAGATTCGAACCTTGATCTCCCCGTCCTCGGAAGTACAGCTCAGTATGAAACTAGTGCGTTAGCTAACTACGCCACTGAGGCGTGTCTTATACTGTAATTGACTTCAAGATAGATTTAAGTCATTTTTACAAACCACGTTTTTAAGGAGTTATATAACAAGAAATAATTTTTTTTAAACTTGGAACTAACGTAATATTTTTGTAGCGTTGTATAAAATAATGAAACAGAAACCATAGGTTTTTTTTTCGAAAATTAATTGGAAACGTTATAGAATGTAAAAACCAACAAAGTGTATCAAACCTATTTATTTTTTGTCAAAATTACAAGATACATTTTATTACAATAAAACTTTATTTACATCGTGTATGTGTGAGAGCTAGTTATGTTTGAATGTTATGACAAACAATACACGTGTGTAGCACATTTGCGATGGCTTTCAATAAAACGAGTTTGTATATTGTTCAATGTAACGATTATTGTTCAAAGACCTTTTTAAAAGGTCTTGAACTCAAAATAGGAAAATTGCACTTTTTATGTATCATATTGGTTTTTATTATGGATATACTTTCTTTTTTTGAAATGATGGGATCAAATTATACTATCATCATACAATAATTTGCTAGAACGTTACTATTACTAAAATTTAAAAATAAAATTCAACTAATGAGTGAAGTGAATCAAAATTAGTATTTACCACTAATAGGCTACTTTTAAGCAAGTACTAGGTTTTGTGTGAGCAAAAAAGGCTAGTACTTACTAGTTATCCAAACAATTAGGCCTATAATCTGATTAGTAATAGGAACAATGACTTTAATGTTTTGATTTTCATATTATATCCTCTTTCTTGCATTCCTAGGTAGTATATTAGTAGTATTCATTTTTGTAAGAAGAGTAGCATCAAATGATCCAGTCCTAATAAAATTCTAATTAAATTAGGTCCACTAATTGTAAACATTAGTGACAAAACCAATATTAAAATCCCTAAAACAAAACTATTGATATTGCCATTACCATGTATATAAACCTTTTTATATATAATAACAAAAGAATAAAGAAACAATATTTTTTTTAAAGTATTGATATTCAATCAATTAATAAAGCTATCACTTAAATGAGAATTAAAATTAATTAGGTTCTATTTGACAAAATAAACCAAAGGATTAGTAAAAAAAATAATATCAAATCTAAATAAAATTAATCAGATAATTAATAAAACATATATAACTAATTAACACAATATTCAGCTGAAAAGATAACATTAGTTTCTATGGATACTATCAGGATAAGTAACTACACTCAATCTTTATACAGTAAATATTTGGGTTTAACTTTCTCCAACTTCTCTTTTATGATTGAATTACGAATTCAATATGTGGAAAACCGATGTAAAACACAGCTATGACGTAATAACTGTCTTTCGGCATTTTCGTTACATAATAAAATAAATTTAATTGAATTATATGTTTTAACTGTATTTTCCTGGCTAGTTGAAAGCAAAACAAACACTAATCATTGGATGTTAAGGACAGCATGCTCATTTTCAACGTGTTTATTGGTTAGACACACCTACCTATTTTATTTAAATAATCTTTGCTCTCCAAAAGCAAAAATCATATAATAATCATCGAGTAGCACACGGAAAAAAATAATTAAAGAAATTAAAAAATTGTTATCGTCTATATAGGCATACATATAAAAGTTTTAATCTAATGAATAACAGAGCGAGCGCACTTCAATGGCCGAATGGTCTTAGGAGTCACTCTCGTATTATACATGTCTGCTTATGACGAGGAGAGCTTCTCATAAACGGTTTCTCACTCTCCTTCAAGGTAGATTGCTACTAAAATATTCCTTCCTCATCCTTATCACATTAGAGTTAAGTATCGTATATGCGTATAACATGACCGGGTAGCAAGACGAAGTGATAAAAAAACGATTAATTGGCCACGCAGAAAAGGCGTTGGTTTCGTCTTATCTGGTCGGCCGGTTATGGAGAGAGAGGGTTCAAATCCAAGCCTGACGTCCTGAGTTGGAATTACATTTATGGATTTCCCCCATCCCTTCCCAGATATGCAGGTACATTTGCTTTAAAATTTTACTTTTCTCTTACCTGAAATTCACAGCGTTGGGTAGGTGGACTAAAGCATCACATTCTAAGGTATAGTTTACCGAAGATGGTAGAGGTTGGGGGGGGGGGGTNTGACGTACCGGCCTGTTTTTTACCTTATTGGTTTACCAAATTCTTTCCATGCAAATGCAGATACATTTGTTATAAAAGTGTATCTTTCACTTCTCCATCATATTAGTGTTTTAAATATATGTATATAGCCTGGACGAGTAATAAGATGTTTTGCAAAAATATATTTAAAAATGCATGCAATCTCTTTGAAAAATGATTGTCTAATCATCCAACATTTTTTGCGGATTGCCTTTTAAAAAAAAAATTTAATCATAATTTTCCATGTTCTCCATGAAAAGCGTAGTTTTATTTAAATAAATATAAAGAGTAGAATGATAAGGTTTTCGTATCTTATGTTTAGTATTTATATAAGGTCGTTGCTGTGAGAAATGGTGACTACTTGTTTGAAGAGCACGCTGCTAGCCGGCGCTGGTGTTATGCTAATTTAACTGACAAGAGGGGGACGGTCCTTTGAGGCCACTCGGAGCGAGTAAAAAGGGGGAGGGAGACAACGTTAGTACGAGAAATGACGCCTGTTGTTTTCTCACGATCACTACTCAAGTATTAGACCTATAATAACGTCCCTTTTGATGGTTTTTTGTGAGTGTTTGAAGGAGACTGAAAGATGGGGACTATCAGACAACATAAAACAACTAGGACAAAACATATTCATTCATAACACTGATATTTTTTCTAAAAAAACACAGCTAATAGTTTGGTCTTATTTTAAAATATAAATTAATTATATTGTTTTTATATCAAGCTATTTTTAAAAAACTTTTTGGTTATATCATATTTTCTCTTTACAATTGATAAAAAGTTGCTCTTGGTTATTTGTAACAGGTACTAATAGGTGTAGCATTTAAAAAAAGGTGTGTGTTGGGTGGATATAAGGGGAAGGGGGTTAAATTAAAGAATTACATGATATCAATGTAACATTAGTTATAGTATTGGTAAACGTACACAAACATTTACATTGGAAATTATGTACAGATTTGGCCCTCCCTTACGAACATTAAACCATATTTGGTATTTTTCTCTTAATTTGCTAGCTAGAATTATTTGGGACACCCGAGTTGAAAATATCAACCTCAATATAAGACATCTGTCCGTTGTTCTATTCAGCACCGATCCACCAGTTGTCAGTTTTTCCCCGTAGAAACAAAGGATGTTCGTGTTTGGTCCTGTTCTAGTCTGGACGCCTCCACGAACATTTCCGCGAAAATTTTCTCAAACATGCAATCATTGGACGGAAAGCACCATCAGCAGGATTTTTTCTTTTATTGATTTGGTAGTAATGAATAAATATGTATGTATGCTGCCGCAGCTAATTGCACAAGCTTACTTATCGCACCACCGATATTGAAGCACAAATGAGCTAGATGGCATTAATTATGAAGCTACCTACTATGGGAACACGTCGCGAACAGTACAACGAACATGTTCGCGGAAATGTTTATGTTAGTTCGGTCTTAGTCTGGACGCGGCTCTACAAAGTGGTGTCAGCAATGAAGAAAGTATACACCCCAAACTAGTAAGAAAGAAGTCGTTTGTGTGACTAGGACTTTTCTTTAGGAGTTATCTAAGAAATATTAATCCAACCACAATCAATTTATCACAGTAATCATGTTTAATCTTAAAATTGCATCAATGTAGTACACATTTAAATTAAAAGATGAAATCACGATTAACAAACTGGTTATTAACGATTCAAAAAGCGGTGATAATAGTAAGAAACATAACGAAGGTAAGTTAGATTTATATTATCTGTATAACTGTAGTCCTTCCCAATAAACCTGCAGGGTTATCACGCGCCTCAAGAAACAGGGAAACACAGGGTTTTATTAGTGTCAGAAAAAAAAACCCAGGAGATTACAGGTAATTTCACCAAAAATTAAAACTTAAATAGAATATTTGTCAAATTAGGACATTTAAGTGCAATATTTAAATAATAGGTCATCGCAAGGAAGAAAAAACGAACTGAAAAACTAAGCACGCTGGTTGGAATTTCATCCCTCTCACCCACCCCTTTTTTCAAACAAAAACATTGAGTTGCTTAGCGCCCACATACATTCTCATATTCAGGTAAAATAATTATGTTACAAACCCAAAATTCACACTAAAATGTATGGAAAGATTAATTTAATATAATACTCTCTAAAGTGTCTGAAATAAGTGCAATTCCTAATGAAAAACCTGAATAACACAAATAATTTTGTATTTAAAAAAATATTGATAGCTTTGACTCGAAAATATTAGAACGCCAATCTCCCTGTCAATATGTATCTCGTAAAATGTGCGTGGCCATAAATTCATTACAAATTGGCACATGTTTTAAAAAAGATAACCTTATAGCAGCCTTGTCAAAGTCATTCATTTTTAACCATAGTAGTTGGGTTGAAATAAATAAATTCACGATTTAAAAAACAGTTACTTCCTGACTAGTAGAGCGAACAAAAGCAAATACGACCATGATACGTCTATAACTCGAGTTTGAAATTCATTTCACCAACGTTTCTCTCAAATTAGAAACGTTTGAACAACTCTGGTCAAATATAAACTTCCACCGACCAAAAGGATAAACCCCACTTTTGCATTACCATTTTATTCATGGCTGAGACATTTTATACAAATCCTTAAATTTGTCCGCAAACTATAAAGTTAGCATTTTCAAAATTATACATAAAAAAAGAGATGATGTTGGGTTAATTATTTGATATGTTAAAAAATAAGCTCGAGCTAATGATTTTATTTGGATACTTTTTACCTAACTAAACGCCACAATGTTATTTTATTTGGGAGAAATTAATGGTAACTTTAAATCTACTAGCTATAAATGCACACGACTTGCTAAATTAACTTTATTTTATAAAATACACTATTAGTTACCCGGCCATTAATTTATCCGTTTGAAAGTGGAAGTTCCAAATTCATCGACAGTAGATTTTTCAGACAAATTGGTAATCTAGCCTGGGAACTATATTCCCAGTTCCATAATTCCTTCACCACGTAAAGGAAGATGAGGACTATAATACAATTGCAATTGTTGCATCCTCTTATTTAAACTTAACATAACCTAGCTTAACCTAACCTTTCATCACTTTGGCACACGTATTATCACAACCAACGTGCAAAAAGTTCATTTCCACGTCATTAATTATGCTTCTGTAGCATTAATGCGTATTTCCATCGATAAACCCTTGAAAATAGTTGATTTTTACTAAAAGTTAAAAGAGTATATTGTTATATACTTGCCTTTAAATGTCTCGATTGTTTTCATGTATAATTTATACTGGCCAATTTGGTGTGGTGGATAAAAGATTGAGTTCTTCTACACAAATAAGAGACATAATTTAGACACGTGCGCTGAAAGGGGGAAATTATGTTTCTGTAAGAGACAGATAAATATACGGAGGTGCGGAAGTGGCGTGTCACCAAACCTGGGACTAAGCCAGAGTGTTGATTCACAGTATCCGTCACGTGATTTAGATCGTCAAGCCTGTAATAGACCTGGATTGCCCGTTGTTGGGAGGTCATAATAACGGCTGAGTACAATAGGGGTGTTTATCCACATGTGGTTTATCACCAGGGATGTTCCATTTTCTCTCCAAACTAATGCTGGTGCTTTTTCTAAAAGATACCCACCCATTCCTTACCCATTAGAATGAGTAGTTAGTAGCTCTATTTCTGAACTTCAAATAACAAAATTAAACTGAACAGAGATAAACTCTAAAAGTGTTAAATATGAATTTTATGCATTCTCTTTACTGAGGTAACTTATTTGGTCCAAAGTTTAAGCTCACTCGTTCAAGCGTCCTTCATTTGAGAAAAGGGTATACAGAGTTTGATTCCTTTGCATTGCTGAGTTTTTTTTTAATCACTGGTAAAATTAGGGTTACCCTTTCCACAATAATGGATTAACGGCCGAGTGACTCGCTACTGTGTCCGTTCTGATACCAAGTTAGTTTATAATCTGCATGCATATATAATCATTTTATTAAGTACACCTTATAACCCCTTATTTAGGAAATCTTGAACGCAAATTATGAACCAACGTATTGTGTCATCATATAACTTAAAAACTAGCCCTCTGGCAAGACATCTTGTGAATGTGAGGAATGCCAGGCCTCCACCGTGGTTCGGATTCCACGTTAAACTGTAGGTCCTTCATTTACATCTCACAATCACCCTACCATTACACATTAGCGTAAGTGTGTATAACCCGAACGAGTAGTAAGATGCGGTGCTAATAATAATAATAAAAACTAGCCAATAATACAATAGCAAAGGCAACAAACACAAAGTTGCTTTGCAGACAATTCACAAAAAATATATTCTGGCCATGAAGGAAATCGAATCCGGCACCCCTGCGTCAGTATGAGGATCAAATTAATCCAGGTTTAAGACTTTTCAAGAATACTACAAATATATTAGATTATGGAAACTTAAGTCACACTAAACTAAGTATGGTACATTTCTCCTCAACCTAATAAAACTCACTGTTTTTAATAGGGCTTGGACAATTTTCTTTTTCTTTTTTTGCATTTAATCTTATTATTATTATTATTATTAGCACCGCGTCTTACTACCCGTTCGGGTTATACGCACTTACGCTAATGTGTAATGGTAGGGTGATTGTGAGATGAAATGGAGGACCTACAGTTTAACGTGGAATCCGANTGGAATCCGAACCACGGTGGAGGCCTGGCATTCCTCACATTCACAAGTTGTCTTGTCAGAGGTGAAGGAAGGGTTTGGTAATCAGAAAAATCTTTGCCGTGACCGAGGATCGAACCCAGGCCGCCAGCATAGAAGTCTGACACCTTACCCCTAGACCACCAGGTCACCTGCATTTAATCTTGATACCCCTTCGGGCAGGATATCTTCTCCCTTCTCCATGGAACCAAATTAAAACTATACTATAAAGAACTGAAGTTATGTTTAATTCAAAAACTAAATTATAAGACCAGGCTTACGATAGTTCTTTACTTAATAATTCACTCTCCTTGGGTGGTCGCGTGGTTTAACAAAGAGGTTCCCAATTATTTTTATGGATCTCTGTTTTAAAAACTCGTACTTCCGCGGTCCGGCAAAACTTCAACAGTGACTCAAGTTCAAGCCCTATAGGACTATATGAATTCAAAAACGTGATTTTCTTTCCTTTTAATTATTTTACTTATTTATTATCACTGGCCTTCCGTGTCTATTTCTTGCCCACCGCCGAAATAATATAATTTCTTCTGTTCATCGCTATCTCGTCAAGGTCCTTAAAAATGTATCTGGGGTCTGCATGCAATTGAATAGTTTCTCATTCATATTTGATCATATGTCTGTTTTAAACCGTGGTCATCTTCTCCTATTTTTAAAATTAATATAGTTTTTATAAACTATTTGGTGTGACCCTCCTTTACAACAATTCTTTGTAAAATAGTTCACTCTAGAAGCTATGACTAGTCTTCACCTTGTTTTTTTTTTAATTATAATCTTTTATAAGCCATTAAAAGTGTCCCTTACCTGGACATTTATGAAATATGTATGCACCTCGAAGCTATTCAGAGTGATCATCACCTTAATTTTTTTTTTGATGTATAGATATCTCTAGAAGTTAATATTTGAAGTGGTCTCCCACCAAAAACATTTTGAAAATTTAATTATGTCAAATGTCTATTTGGGGCTATCCTCGCTTGAAAATTCTTCAAAATGACATGCATTTAGGAGCTATTTGAATTTGTTCTCCCCTGGACACTTTTTAAATTTGGATGACCTTGGAAGCCATTTAGAGTTTTCCTCCTCTGACCTTTTTTGCCAGCTAGATATATGCTTTCCTCTATTAGTTATTAGATGGGGTCTTTTCCGGCAAATTTTTGAGAATAGAATGCATCTAGAAGTAATTTGGAGTTTGATTTAAGACCCTATTTCAGCTTAATATTTGATAATATCAGAAGATTTGAATTATATCTGGGGGTTATTCCAGGGGGGCAGAGTCCCCCACAATTCCACCACTCTTCTTTCCACACATAACCTATATTCGGTAATCGTGGATGAACTGCTTTCACGTGATTATTAGTCTTCTATGATGTGTGGTAGTTTACCCTCTCTATGCGGAACAATGTTAGTTGCTCGGTATGCACGACAAACAAAAACGAATATTGTTTCCACACTTGCGTGAGTCATATCAAAAAGTGAATAAACGTGGACGGATGACGAAATGTGGACCCGGAATAAGAGGTGTCTGCGTGTAAAAAGATTTTAAAAATGTATAATTTAGCAGTGTTGTATTTTCTTCCAAAAATTTGAACTTTCATTTTTTTATATTTTCTTACTTTATCAGGGGGAGTAATCTGACCCTTTGAGGCCCCCCCGTCCCCCACGAAAAAACGTTTAAATTTTCTTTAAATTCAAACATCCTTAACCATAACTCATTAGTATAATTAGTACAAATGCGTATAGACTGAATAGGTGTTAAGGTGTGGTGTTAATTTTTTTTTTTATCAAAAGGTAACCAGGAAATTATCACTCACACAATAAGTTTCGCTTTAATTTAAAATTTGGAAAAAAATAACTCAGAAATATTATTTGAAACATAATATGACCCCCACACTCTAAATAGATGGTTTGGGTGTGACATATCCTGAAACACGACATAGCCTCTCTAACTAAAATATCAAGAGGACTTGTGAGGCTGGCAGGGGTGGCACCAAGACAGATGGCTTTCTTCAAAAACTAATGGGCCACACCACGTGAGATAAAAATTCCTCTCTAAGATTTAGGGCGCGCCTGCCCCTACTTGAAACTACATAAGTTGACGCTAGTTCTATTTACAAGGGGAGAGAAATGCGCCCCCAACGTTCTTCTATAAAGAATGATGACGTCACTGGCGACTGTGTGTTCTGCGGGCTGCTGGAATGTTTATTGCAGGCGCGCAGCCGGAGATTTAATTTAGCGGAATGGACCGGTCTCCTAGCGGAGGAGCTGGAAAGACAAATATTAAACTCTGGAGCTCATTTTGTGTCTGGAGAGGAAACAAAGCGCGTATTATTTCGTGCATTGTTTCATTACGTCCGTGTGTTTAATACTAAGCCATTATCTTGGCTATTTTGTAAGTCGGGCCTACTCCTTTGATATTAAACTAATGAAACGAAATAGAAACATTTAAGCTTGACCAATCCTCTATATCACGTACCGGTCTCGTTCAATATCAAATTCTCATTTCTGAAAGCCAGAAATGTTAATAAATATTACGTACCTAAATGTTGGGTCATGTGATCTACAGCTGATTTTTTTTATAGCTATTATGCATACTTATAAAATAACAATACTATTGTATTAAATGTAATTGTTGTTGACCACATAAACGTTTGTATTTTATTAAAGTAATCTGGTTTGTTGGTGACTAGGAAATAAGGGCTTTAATTCCCAAAGGCCATATTGAGGCATTTCCCTAAATGGTTTCCCATTATATATTCACACAAATGTGGGTGCACTTATTATAAATTGTATATTTCTATTTCTTACACCATTTGAGTACACAGTATGTGGATAGGACTGAATGGTAGCAAGATTGAGTGCATGAAAAAAATAAAATATTTAACTTGCCCTATGAACATTATTTCTAAAATATTTCCTAAAAATTCTCAGTAATAATAAAAGGCGTGTTTTTAAAATGTTAGTAAATAAACCAAAAAGTAAATTATTGTAGATTGTGGTTGAAAATTTAAATAAATTGTTTTATTTCAATACAATTAAGTGGACCTTTTTTTTTTTAGCCCATCTTAGTACTTTTTAAAGCTATACGCATGGCTCTAATGAGTTAAGTAATAGAAGTTATAATTTAGAGGAAATGTATTGATATTTGTGTAGATGTATAGTGGGAAACTATTAGGAAATTTCATCCTCAATACACCCGGCAGAGATTTGAAAGCAGACAAACAAACGAGAAGAATATGTTGACATTTATATTAACTGCCCACTGCGGGTGAGTGGACGAAGTTACTTTCTTATCCATATTCAGGATATCATGTGATTAAGAGAATCAATTGTGTGAAGAAATTTTAAATAGATTATTTTAATATCACCACGTATTACTACCCATTAAGGATATATGCAAATAGATTAATTATTCTAATAGGGTAGTGATGGTGAAGGAATATTTTAGAGGTAACTTATCCTTATTGGCGTGTAAGGAGAGAGGGAAACCATTTAGGAAAAAAACAACTCAGGTGACCCGACTGTAATTCCAACCCTGATCTCCCGGTCTTCAGAAGGCCAATCTAACACGGGAGTAGATGGTGGAACCACTTAAAATAGTCTGGGATTGGCTGAATCTGGTAACTTGACCACGCCCCCTCGCTCTCTGATAAGCTGTTGGTTTCTCCATCCCCTCCTCCTGGCCCCCTTTCCAGTGTTTCAAACTTGTTTATTTGTTTCTTATTTGTTTTTTATTTGTGCTCATTGCTTTTTTATTTTCGCTCATTGGTTATTTATGTATGCTTATTGCTTTTATATTTGTGCTCATTGGTTATTTATTCAGTGTTTTTTTATGTATAGGTAGGATTGGGACGGGGCGTTGATTTTTTATTTATTTATTGGCGTGCAGTCCATGGCACCGAGTGCTCCTCCCATGGCATCGCTAGTGAGCGCTGGGAGCATCTTCTCTGGCCGGCCGCTTAGCAAAGAGATAGACCACCGAGCAGCTGACAGCGTATTAGGGCTATAAGACCCTTTTAACTTTTCCTTCACTCCCCACCCTCCTTACATCGCCACGGCATTGAACAAACTAAGTTACACTGACTGCTCCCTCTCGCAAAACTCTGTTAGACTGAATTTCACTTCATCTCCCTCCCCTCACTTCATGATAACCCTCTCTCTGTGAGGTCATCAAATATCGCATCAACCGTAACTTGTTATACATTTTTGACAGAGGATAGCAACGACCCTGTTGAGTCTTGAACCGCCAAGGCCGCTTGGTGCCTCGGTCGTGGCCTTCTGAAGGCCGTAGGTTCAGATGTGCTTTATGAATGCCCACTCTAGAACCAAGGAGTCAATTTTCCTCCTACCAGAATTAGACGAACCTGACATTTAGACGTCGTGCACACCATGATTTGAACCTCGATATCTTTAGCACAGCTAATGTTTGTTAGAACGGCCGTACTTCCCGCAACACCCCATCATTTTGCAGTTCAACCAGGTAGAATGTGTACTCACATTTGCTTCAAACGTCGATCACTCTGTCACCAGCCATCTAGTAACGCCTTAGACCATTCGACCATCGATGCAAGTATAAAATGCATTGTGACGGTAGATTTCTACCCAAGGATCGGCCTCAGTACACACACACGACAGGGATTCAAACTAAGCTCTTCAGGCAAGTGTGAGATAAGAGCTGATTTTGATCAGGCGAAATTTGTAGCAACATTTTCCAGGGATTGAAATGTAAAGTAAATAGCGTTTGTTGCCCTCTAAGGGTCTTGAACCCCTACCTTCTTATGTCTTAAGGCGAGATGTGTACCCACATTTGCGCGTAATTGACAACTGAACACTAGGGGGAAATCAAATCCTTCCCCTTATCTCCCTGCTAATAGCCACGAATTTAAGCTTACTGGTATTTAGAACTGAGTCTTACTATCTGTCAGGGGCACAAGCCGTTTACGATGAGGAAGGAAACCAACCTCAGTACACACGCCCGACAGAGATTCGAAATAATCTCTTCATACAAGCGTAAGATAATAGCTGATTTTGATCAGGCAAAATGTGTAACAGCCAAGGTTTGAAATTTGAAGTAATTAGTGTTTGTTGCCCTCTAGAGGACTTGAACCCCTACCTCCCTACATCACAGGGCGACATGTGTACCCACAGTTTCGCGTCATTGACAACTGAAACCAACTGATGGTCCTTCATGGTATATAGGATCCTACAGATGAGCCTGACATTTAGACGGTATACCCACTTTGGCCGGAGTGAAAATTTGGAAAGTATAACAATATTTATGCAACTGCAAGATTAATGAGAGTACAACATTTGGTACGTTTACACTCTTTGAGGTCATTTGACCGTGCACTTAAAGTAGTTGAGAAATATTCTTACTATTTACAAGTGGTGGAGATTATATATTAAAGGGTGGGGGGGGACTCTATTAGCCTGATACGTGTGTGGACTGTTATTAAGTATTCGAAAATTGAAAATACACACGCACACGAAATTGGCACATCTTATCACAATGTCTTACTACCCGTGCGGGCTATATGCTTAAGTAATAATTACGCTAATGGATTAGGAATTGGTAAGTTTGATCCCGCATTTGCGTAGATGGAGAATGGAATTCACCTCTAGTTTACCCGACTGAAATTCTAACCTCAAACCCCTCACCCCTCCCCCGCCCCGCGTCCCGGACAGTCTAGCTCCACACGAAACAGAAGCGACAGCCAACTAAACTTTTACAAAAATTCATAAGTAATATTAAATAAAATTTTAAATACCATTTAATGCTCGAAACTTTATTTTGTTGAAATAATAAATAACATTTACACACAACAAATTAGCCACTTAAACCTCAAGCCAAAATTATAGATAGTGTACCTTCAGTGCTTTTTATCATTACGAGTTTATTTCCTCCCTCTCTTGAAAGGTAAACCTTCCCCCAATTCATCCGACAGAGATTCAAATATCTAGCTTCCATCTAGAAGAAATGTACAAAAAAAATTGTCCTGGAGGATGAGTGGGACTGGCGCCAGGTATGAGTCTTCAGGGTTGCGACAGTGCGATGACGTCATCGGGAAAATCCATTACCTGGAGGAAGGGTTGGCAGAGTCAATTACTTCATGTAATAGCTCACGGTTTCAAGGTCACGATTTATTCTTGTCTTGTCGAGCCGCCAAATTGGTGCCAGGGAAAACCTACTGTGACATCATTCTTATCTCAACTTGTCAAAGTGACATTTTGGCGGCGGGGAGAGGTCGGTTCATGTAAAACAGCGTTGAAGTACTGTCGGGTCATGTTTATTTTTTTCCGGCCTCACAAATGAGGGTGCGCATCACACCCTGTTACGGGAGGAGGTAGGGTAGCTGTAGTACTAAAATGATGGTACAACCACTAATTTTATTTAAATTCTTATTTATGTCGGTATAAGTGGCTCAAGGAATAAAACAGGTTTTTTTTTCCACTTTATCCTTGGGTAACGCTATTGACACAGTGAAACTGTTTGTAGAGTTTTCCCGAAATTAACGCTGGTACACATTATACCTTCACGGAAAATCTAGTTGACTTGCAAAACCCTTTTTTGTCACTCTCACAAATGCGGGGTGCACTCGGAAGAAATTGCGACCATTCTAACAGACATTAGCGGTGCTAAAGATATCGAAGTGCGAATAATTTTGGGCACGCTGTCTAAATGTCAGCCTCATTTAATTTTGGCGGGGGAAAATCAAATCCCTGCCGGTTAGACTGTTGGTATTTCTCTATCCAGAACATATTTTGAATCATCCCTACCACACGTTTAGCCAGAAAAAGGTGCGTGTAACTCTGGCGGTGGAGGTCGTGAGTTCGAAGAGGTGTACTGTCATTAGTTTCCTTCTCCGGTGCCGTAACATTTCTACCTCACTCCTCCGGTGCATGGTTGATACCTACATCCACGCATGTAGACGGACGATACCAAACAACTAATTTTAGTAGACTTCTGTGGTGGATAATAGCGGCCACTAACTGAGGATTCCGAGGCCCCTGATTGTGAATAATCAGTTAGGTCAGCGTCGTTATACTAGACGGCCGATGGCAGGGTGATCGCCGTTTTATTCCCATTCTGAGACGTTTTCAAATGCGTGAACACATTCTACCTGGTCTAGGAAAATCGGGTCGACCAGCAAAACCCCTTCGCAAATGGAGGGTGCACTCAGAAGGGAATACGACCGTTCTAACATATATTAGTGGTGCTAAAGATATCAAGACTCAAATTCCCGTGTGCACGCCGTCTAAATGTCAGGCTCATCTATATATGGCGGGGGGAAATCGAATCCCCAGTGGTGCAAACTGTCGGTATTTCTCCCTACGAAACATTTACTTATTCATCCATGCCGCACGTTTAGCCAAAAAAAGGTGCGTGTAGCCATGGCAGCGGAGGTTGTGAGTTCGAAGAGGAGTTCTGTCACTAGTTTCCCTCTCCAGTGCCAGGACATTTCTACCTCATTCCTCCAGTGCTTGGCTGGTACCTACATCCGCGCATGTTGACCGATGAAACCAAACAACCAATTTTATTAGACTATTGTAGTGGGGGATAGTGGCCCATAATTGAGTATTCCAAGGCCTCTGATTGTGCATAATCAGAGTTGAGTCAATGCTCTCTAGTTTCAGGAAAAAACCCATTACCACATAGGGGGTATGGGTTGCGATGATGAAACCGCTAAAACCCATTGCATTGGGGAAAGTTGCCAGGGTCAATGATCTAGCTCCCAGTTTTAAGATCACGATCTATTTCGGTCTTCTAGAGCCACCAAACTGGCGCCAGTCCTAAGGGAAAACCCATTGTGATATCATGCAAGGTCATGTTCCATTCCTGTCTTATCGAGCCGCCAAACTGGCACCAGTCATTAGGGAAAACCCATTACCACATAGGGGGTTGCTTGATGGAGGGGGATTGAGGGAAAGTTAAAGAGGTCTCAAAGCAGGGGAACCATTTATCACATTCTACCCCAAATGGTCGGCAAGAGAGGTTCGTGCTGCTTGTTCCGGGAAGGGAAAGCATCCAAACAGTCTCTTGTGAGAAGGAGCAGTCAGTGTAACTTAGTTCGTTCGTGGCTTTGTAAGGAGGAGGGGAGTGAGGGAAATGTGAAAGAGGCCTTACTGCCGGGAACCATTTCTCACACTCACTCTTCGCTAAGTGGCCGGCCAGAGAAGATAGTCCCAGCGGTCACTAGTGATACCGAGAGAGGAGCACTCGGCACCATGGACTGCACGCCAATAAATAAATAGAAAACTCCAACGCCCAGTCCCAATCCTACCCAGACATAAAAAAAACACTGAATAAATAACCAATAAGCACAAATAAAAAAGCAATTAGCATAAATAAATAACCATTGAGCACACACAAAAAAGCAATGAGCACAAATAAAAAAACAATTGAGATAAGTATAAACAAGTTTGTAACACTGGAATGGTGGTCAGGAGGAGGGGAGGGGGTTAGGAAAAGTGGGAGGAGGAAAACCAACAGCCAATCAGAGAGAGAGGGGGTGTGGTCACGTGACCAATATCAGCCCGTTTTAAGGCGTCCCACCATCTATTCACGGGAGTCACACCTAAGACTATTTAGCCACTGAACCTGGTTTTAAATAGCTAGTTGACTGTAAGTACTTTAAATTACTGTAGTTAAATATACAAAGGATTTTTAGGCCCTTAATCTTATGGTTTAATTTTATTATATTTGGTAATATCTGAATATAAATAATCTTTGAATTAGTTTTTCTTTTGCATCTTACTACCCATCCTGGATAACTGCATATTCTGTAATGGTGCCGTTGCGATTTCTTCCCAGCCCTTTCGGTCGTGGCGCAGTTGTCGGACGCATCTGGTAGTTCACGGACTAACCGCAACTGGCGCCAGATGGGTATAAACTCTTGAGGCACCGGACATTATAAAAATACCACTCACTTGCGCACAAGGTTAGACCGAGGAGACAAATCTGGCTCAATAATTGATTTGAAGAGAAAACACTTTTGTTGTTACTGGTGCCGATCATCAATACCGAAATATCCAAAATTGTTTCACCAATATTTTTAAATACGGCCCCCAATAAATAATATATCGAAATGGTTATTTATATTGTAGCATATACTATAACAGCAAACCAGCCTAGGTGAGACCGGCACATTGATCCACGTGCCCAAGATTGAAGTATTATTAGTTTAAATAAATATTCCCTTGTGTTATTTGGGGCAATTATCAATATTCATTGTCTACAGTAGATTGGTTTGATAACTTTTAGTGGCAAAAATAGTTTTATATTAAAGTCATCCTATAAACCAGAAATTATAACAGCTGATTGTGGATTTAGATTTAGATTGAAAGCTACTATTTGATATTCACAAAAGTTACTCATCAAGTCTTGTGGTGTTCAACTGTCCCGATTCATATGTATTATAACTACCTATGAACTAGTAATAAAACTAATTAAAAAAATAAATTGCTATCAATAATAACTGCAAAAAAAAGTTTTTGGTGTATAAATGTTCTTTATTTTCAGAATCCAATAGTTACCGTTACAGTGCATCTTCAAAAAGTATATTGCCGTTTTTTTTAACAGAGTGTACCCATGTTAAAATAGGCAATAAGAAAGAGAGCTTATCAAGAAGCCCCCTTGTGACTATGGTTAACAAGCGTAGCCAGTTTATCATCGCCGTGTTCTCCAAGCGTGCACAACGGTACACTCGACTACTATTATCTTGCTCTTAAAGGAGACGGACTGGTTGCTGTACTGATAAGGCTCCCGTGCGGTGATTAAACAGTGAGGAAACATGGCCATTTCGTATCAAGTGTTTACGGTCACGGTTATACGGGGTCTCGAGGGACGTCACGTCTCGGGGAAATAACCGTAGGCCCTACACGCCGCCAATACCTGGAAATATTTTCTGTGGGTGGTTTTGTCGATAAGGGCGGAAATATTTATTATAAAATCAGGTGTGGAGAAAAATAGTGATTATTTTATTAAACAAACACGTGATTGTAGTACAGATCTTTACCTACCCCGTAGGGTAACGGCGGGATTAGGTATGTATGTATGTATGTATGTATGTATGTATGTATGTATGTATGTATGTATGTATGTATGTATGTATGTATGTAATGTATGGTATATGTGTATTGTATGGTATGCATGTAATATATGGTATGCATTTATGTATCGCATGTAATTTATGGTAAGTATGGTATGCATTGTATGTATTGCATGTATACTCCATTCACGGTAGGAATTACTCTCTATAACTATCTATAAAAGCATCTCACTACTATCAATAGGCTATACAAATTATTTAACTAATATTGTAGGTGTATAACCAAAATATATTGTAAGACGTGGTGCTAAAGAAAACCACTAATCTACTTACTAAAGAATTCCATCAAAGAACTAAAAGCATTTAACTCAGTTTCCTTTATTATCCAATGGTCTAAAAGAGTTTAAAGGTTTTGTCACATATTTGTGGGCCATTTTTAATTTTATTTTCAAGATGCAGGGATACGCGTTCACTATCGGGAGTTAGTTTGTCTTAAAAAGCAATGGTATTTCAACCGGTTATGAATATGAATCCGTAATAGGTAGTCTATTTTAGAGAATGCAATTTTATGATAAATTCAATTCCAAAAATAAATAAGTATTTATTGTTTTGACAATTTGTGTGAAAGTATCTGTCCACACACGTAGTTGGCAAGTTGGTGGGTGGCTCTGTATAAGCTAGCTCGAGTGGTATGCAACCTACACCAGCACCCTGTACAGAGACGTGCATATTCAGAAAGGAGGATTGTGGTCAGAAGGCGTCTCTTCATGCCGCGGCACGTTTCAAGGACTACGCAAATATTGCAGAGAACCGACTCTCTGAGTATTGGATATTCTGGCAGCATAAACGTCTAAGATACACGTTGGAAAAACTACCCATATCTCACATGCATGGCTATTTAGCTCACCCCAAGATAAAAAATTATTATTATTATTATTATTATTATTATTATTATTATTAACACAGCGTCTTACTAGTACCCGTTCGGATTATAAGCACTTACGCTAATGTGTAAGGGTGATTGTGAGATGAAATTGAGGACCTACAGTTTAATGTGGAATCCGAACCACGGTGGAGGCCTAGCATTCCACACATACACAAGTTATGATTAATACACATCTTGTCAGAGGTGAAGGAAGGGTTTGGCAATCAGATAAATCTGTGCTGGGACCGAATATTGAACCCCGGACCACCAGCATAGAAGTGTTACACCTTACCCCTAGACCTCCAGGTCACCCTCACGATAACAATTAATATTCCAATATAGTCACGGAGATATCAAAAAATTCTTGTCTCCACAACGGAATTTATCTGATTTAGCCTGTTATTTAGAATTGTTCCAGAAAATATTCCGGTTACTATGGGAATACTTTTTTTCCACCCCCCCCCCCTCCTCCCCAAAAATGCAAAGTAATTCAACGACTCAACTCTTTCTGTAGAATGTCTTCTCATAAAACATTATGTTTGATCATCAGCAAAGTTAGAACATTCTCTTGGTCCATTTTATTTTAAACGTGTCACTTCCAAATTTATTAATTAATTTAGATAACACCTGTGGCTGTTCTTTCATTGTATTTTTTTAATACCTCATATTACTACCCACTCGGGCTATACTTATTTCATAGTAACTAACAAAACTCTTTTAAAATATTTGTATCTTTGAACTTGGACACGTGAATATAATTATTTATTAGTGGCAGCTTTTTTTGGAAAAATTAACCTAGTTTGAATCTAGTATTGAAAAATATGTTCTTTCAAACAAATCCTGAAATTGTTAATAGCTATCGTTAGTAGTTTACGTTTTAATATATTCCATTCAGTTATGAATTCTATATACTTATTAAGGTTTACGTTCTTTTTATCCCTAACTTGCAAATACAGTATATTTTACTTAAATGGCATGCGAATTTTTTTAAAAAAAAGTATACAGGCTCACTCGAATTACAGAATAAAGTATAACTTTCAGAAGTTATCTAATTAAGGTCTCAAATCTCTGTTTCTGAGCTGTAGAAAACCATGGAGTAGATCCTAACCCTCATATTTGAGCCAGAATTGAGGAATTTAACTGAAATTTTACAAGTCCAATAATATTTTAGGTAAGGAATTTTTTTAACACCATGTCTTACAACCTGTTCAGGCTATACACTTATATTTTACTAATAACGCTAATAGTTTTAGAAATTAGAAAGGTAATATTCATATGAAGTGTACCCGCATTTGCTTGCAAGGAGAGTGGAAAGCCATGTATTGGATAAACCGCCCTCATTACACCAGACCGAAATTAGAATCTCGAACTCCCCGTCATCGGGGGTCTAGTCTACTGAGAGAGTAGCGCGTTAGACCACACGGCCATTGCAATCGTCTAAAACCATCTTATCAATGCAAACTACCCATTTTTATAGGCGTGATTTTGTGTGCCATTCTAAGACAATCTTATCAATGAAAACTTAACCTTCTTTTTGATACATTATTATATAACTTTTTTGCGTTTTTTTTTACAGAAATGTAGGACCATGTGTACTTTCCTGGTTTGCCAAAAATTCAGTTGCTTAGCTTTTTCAAATTAAACAGTTCAGTATAATAAAAGTGCCCAATATATGACCTGGAATTTCTTTTCCTGAGTTCAGGTTCTAGATTACAGATCACAGATTAGTTTTGCTGTGATTCGTATTCACCGGGTTTTATGAATCCAAATAAATTTAATATGTAACTTATCACGTAAAAATAAATTATACTTGACGATTTTTTGGTAAAAATAGTATGCTTTCTTCATAAGTTAGATAATTAGTTTTTAAAAAAACACTATTATGACAAGTAGGCTGCGTACTAATTTTGCTTCGTTAACGTAGGATTGTAGGGGACGTGATAAAAGGTAAGTGTTCTTGCAATTTTTATAGCAAAACTTTTTTTTTGCCAAAATAAATCAAATATTTATTCACTAGAAACATAGTTTAATTTTCTTCACATGGTTATATCAACAGTTCTTGAATATATGTCGTTAGTTGTCCTAAAATTTTAATGACAACTTTTAAAACAAGAGAAAAATTCTAGGATACCCTTAACATATATTCAAATAGTGTTAATATCACCATGTGAAGAAAATTAAACTCTGTGTTTCTACTAGAAAAAAAAAAAAAATTATTTTGACAAAAAAACAACAACTATAGTAACCGCAAAAACATTTCCCTTTTCTCACGTTCCCTACAGTCCCACCTAAAAAGGACTTGATAGCTTATTGGCTTATTGGAACTTGACCCCGTATTGGTTTACTAGCTCGGCCCCAGTTATTGTTTACCTATTTATCTCGTTCACTATGAGTCATGACTAACCTAACAATTCTGTGTAAAATGGGAAGGAAATTTTTGATGGCTCATGGATCCGAATTATTATTGTATCGCTTGGGACTAAATAGAACAGCTAAGGGATTATTGGAGACGAATTCATATTTGGCGCCAATAGGGATAGGAGCTTTAAGAAGGTTGCCTACCCGTGAAGTCACGGCAAGTCAAGATAGGGTTTCTCATCTTAATGAATCTACGTTTCATTCAGTGAGTTTTAAAGATATAACTGAAACAAAAACTATATGTTCTTAATAATTACAAAAATATTCTTACATTGTCATTATTTTTATCTTAAAGTAGTTTTTTTATACCTATTTTGTATGAATAATCTACAGCTTAGGCTATCTGGCTTAGTCACAAAAATTGACTGTAGGAGTCTTGCTGCCAAAATTTAGATTAAAGTCAATGGTAGCACATGTTTTTGTAGAATAGGAAACAAGAAAAGGTAAAAATTAAAAAGTCAATGTTTTCAAGGCAAAAATATTAAAGTAACCATGTAAACTCGTAAGAGAAAGAGGGAAATCTTTATCGTTAGATAATTAAGAGGCCTTACAGGATTATCTTTTCATCTTATTCTCGTTCTTTATATTTCGTGCATTGGTGCTTAAGGTTGGCAGTGCTTAAGACTGCGTAGGTGTTTCAATTCAATATGCAACCCACTTCGCAAAATAGCTTAAACCTCTCCAAATAGTCAACATCATTGGTTAAATAATTAAAGGAAATTAAACTCTTGTGATACTCAAGATAAATGTTTCTTAATTAGATATAGGCAATCGTCAAAATTGTTGAAAATATGAAAACCACTGCTCTAAGATGTCATGATCGCAATAGACTGGATTAAGGTTATTGGATGGTGGGGGTTCAAGTCTTGACCCAGTGCGCTGGAAGATTGTTTAGTACTCATATTTTGCTCTAGATTTTTCATCTCTTCACACTAATATGGGTGCATCTATCCAAACTACCGTCCTAATGTTTATACCTGGAATGAATAACCCTGCTCCTAACATAATATAAAAATATAAATTTAAGAGAGTGCCTTAATCTGTTCAAATAGAAGCACGGTACATATATTATTGTTAATCCAAACTCTGACTTCGCTCTATTTTTTGTTACACAGGGCAAGAGTATATTACATTGTTGTGTTGACATTTCAGACTCGCCAGAGGTTTTACAACCAGATACTATTTCATTTAAACACTTTCCTTTTTAATCTGCATATTTATTTCATTTATTTTTTGTTTCTTTATTGACATATTAGAAATATATATATATGGTATATAAATATAGAGTAATTTATGAATGAGATTGATAGTGTTGATACCCTCGGAAAATAAATTTAAATAATAATTATGATAATAATAATAATAATGCATGATTCTCTTTTCATAAAGTAAAAATAAGTATTTATGTCTTCATAATACTGCTAGTGCTAGTGTTTTGACCAATACTGTAAATAGTAAATTACTGTAATAAATTCAAAATCTTTGAATACGCCGAATATAATCAATCTTTAAATGAATATTCAAGACTATTCGAATCTAAATGTTATAATATGTAACTTTTATAGTCCAGTAATTAAAAAACCCCCATGGTATACTAAAAAATATATTGGCTAGTATACTTCAACAGGCAACCATTTAGTAGTGATGTAAAATAAATAGAAATAAAGCAATTTGCCAGGTTATAATCGTATTTTTGGAAGCCTGATTAAAGGTCCTTAGTTTGATCCTAGCAAGGGTCAAAAATGTGTCATTGTGAAGTTGGAGCTTTCTCCCATTTCGCAATATGATAAATTAAAAGTTTGAGGTTATATTGTCGTGTTTAGCGTTTTGTTTAATAAGGTGCTATGTACTATGTGCTTTGTACATGTATCTAAATTAGAAATTTTACAACTCGTTCTTTGAGACCACCTAACAAGCTTGTAGTTATTAGTGAAACTGTAACTAGCTTTACGGCTTCTTAGAACTCTTTAAATACTTTAAATAATTTACTCAGCACTTTTTTCTTATTTTAGATTAATACCGGAACACTACGATAGTATCGAATCAAATAAGAGAGCTTTGGACTAGCTCGTCAATGCACTATCAATGGTCGGTCCAGGTTCATCCTGTGCCCAGGGCACAGAGAAGGAGAGAACAGATCCCCAGCCCCTAGGTTAAAGTTGTTGCACTCCTTTTCGAGGCTTTACTCCCTC